>MU225593.1:784626-802143 GCA_018584345.1 Thuja plicata | reverse complement strand
TTATTTAAATAATCTTTGCTTATTTGTCTCAATTGGAGAATGAAGAGACGACTGTTTCTTTTCAAGAAACTCTTCATCCTCTTTCCATGGTTTTCTATAAATTGGACCTCTTTTTCTTCATTAGGGGAGGACTTTTTGGAGAGCATCAATACTATAGACAATTCACTTTTGATTTCAAGTTTTTAAGCTCATTTGCATAATTAGGCTAATATTTCAATTGGAATTAATGATATATTCTTTTTGATATTCATTCTCATATCTAACATTTCAATTTGATGTTCTCAAGTTTTCATAGATTACAAGCTTTCAATTCTAGACTAAGAGCATTTACTTTTCTTTACAAGTTTAATTGCATCTTTACTTCCATAGAATAGTTGCAAATCATTCTTAGCTTAGTGCAATTCAGTTTCTTAGTTTAATTGCATTTCTTTACATAGACTAGTTGCAAATTCCTCATAGAATAATGGCATTTCTCATTCTCTTGCATTCTTAAATCCTCCATGTTAGCAATGGTCAGGTTGTTGGCTCTCGTTCTGAGGGTAAAACTCAACATCCACATCTAATTAGGAGGCAACAGGTCGCTTCAATCGTATTTGCAGAACAAACAATTCATGTTTGTCTTTGTGAATTAAGCGATTGTGTAAGGACTATGTTGTGTTTTTGTTGAATTCAGAGGTCCACATTTAGCATACAACATGTATTGTTTGCCCTAAATATGGTCATATCAAATTTTATCGGCATTTTAGTATTTAACATTTGTTCTACAGTTATTAGTGTTTTCCTTGTAGAGCATTCCACTTTCAATATTCTTCTAGATTTGTAGTTATTATGACATTGTTTTGATTTGTGTGGTTGGATCTCTGCATCAACTTTGCACTTTCTTAGTCTAGTAGAATGCTTAATCTTCAACATATAACTCCCTAGAAAGTGAAATATTAAAGAAAATGGTTGCATTTCCCATCCATAGAGATATAAAATTTCAAAGAAACCTATTTAAAAAAAGAGCATAGGACCAACTTGTACACTTTGCAGTGGATTGTCTTGTTATTCTCTATCTCTAAGTTAATCAATCTGCCATATAATTTCAGCTCCCCTTTGTTTGGGGTAAGGTCAAATTTTACCCCTCTTGTTGGATTGTCCTGTTACACCCATCTCTTCAAGCTAGTCAATTTACCATATAACTCGGGTTACTTCCTTTATGGGGTCACACTCCTCCCTATGGAAACAAGTTGTCATTCTTAGGACCAACCATATTGGTTAGAACCCACTGTGAACACTCTCAATTATTTACTTGATTACATACAAACAAGCTCTACCACCTCTTTAGTGATATGGACGTGCTACTCTTGAGTGTAGACAAAGGCCAACCTTCCTCCCCTACAAGAATTTCCCCCTTCCCAATTAGAGTATCCCTCCGTGTCCCCCTAAACTAGTGTTTCCTAAATGTGATGGTACAAATCTTCCTAATTCGTTGGACAAGGGTGATCAATGCTCGGTTTTTTACCAAACTCCACAGGATGAAAATCTTTCCCTAGCTCGTTTTCACTTGGAAAAGGAAGCCCTTTAGTGGTATAAGTGGTTGGATAGGACTTACCAGCTTGTCACTTGGTTAGAATTTCAAAAAAGGCCCTAATCCACTCTGGCCCTGCTATCAGTGACAAATTTGTTCATGCCCTTACTAAATTACACTAGACACATTTTGTCAAGGAATGTCAAAGTGAGTTTGTAAAATTGGCCAAATAGGAATGTGACTTAAAGGAATCAAATTTTTATTCACAATTATTTTATTAATGCTCTCAAAGAGGAGCTGTAGGTAGATATTCTCATGTTTGAACCATATTTCTATTGTGATGCTCTAGCCTTGGCATGGCGTGCATAAGACAAATTGGCAGCCTAGCAGAACAAGCCAGATCGTCCTCCAAAACTAGAAAGGATTCATTAGACAATGGAACTAGGTCCATCATTATTCATAGGCTCTCTTGAGAAGAAATAATGGAGAAAAGGCTAGATGATTGTGTTTTAATTGTGATTAAAAATAGGAAACATGACACAATTGTATTGAGCAAGCTTGTATGCCATTGACTCCACTACAATACCTAGTGTTTTTTGTTGACTTTTGTAGCTTCGACCAGATAATATAAGTGAGATGTTAATATTAGTTATCCCTATTGAGAGAGCAATACTCTATAAAAAAATCCATTAGCCAGTCTTAGTGTTTCCAATAGAGAGAGTGGGTCATATAGCACAACTTTAAAAAGGATAAGGTTTTGCACACAGATGACTTGACTAATATTTGGAATGGCCTAAAAAAACATAAGTTAACAGAGCCATTTTCCAGTGTAAATGCCCCAAAACAGGGCAATACAACCAAAGGAGGGCTATTGGGTTGTTGGAGTACTTAAATTGAAAAATTTGAAGTATAAAATCCAAATTAGTGTCTCCCAAAGATGATACAATTCTACATTGGGCAAGGGAAAACAAAAAGCTTTCCATCCCAATTTGACCGCATATTGGCATGGTAAGATAATGTTCCTCTTAAATCTCCATAATGTTTTTCAAAATTTCTCTCTTGTAGGTGATCTATTTCAGACTGGAATCATATCTATTTTTATTGGACATACAAGATGCATTGTCTATTCATTTTTATTTATTTACAAGGGTCGTGCCTTGATTCTGCGGGTTTACTTACAATACTAAGTGTCAGGATTTGAATTGTTTTTATTTTGATATCAACATAAGATCACTATTTATATAGGTAGGATGGTTGTTAGGGTGGTTTGCATGAAGACCAACCCTTTGCATCTGTTGAAATGTCACATTATCTTGAAAAATTGTTAAACTCTAAAGAATGACTGTGTGGAATTTAAATTGATTGTGATGCGATAATTTGGATGCTCTGACTATATGATGGGGCATATGTGAGGATGAATAATTGTGATTTAGGATTTTTGTCCAAGTTAATTACAGTTTTTAAATTTGTGTTTGAAGGTAGTGAGATCTTATATTATATGGGATCATATATGACTCATGCTAGTCAACAAGTTTCTTGGTTTATACTATATGGGCATAATAGTATTAAGATCTATTGTTGCACCATTAAGTTGTGCCTCTGTGATATTTTGGATATTTATGAGTTATGTTCCCCTCTGCAATTAGTAAGACAAGCACTACAAAACTTTAATGCAACTTCCTCCTAAGTAATTTGTTGTGTAATGGTCTGTGTTAGATAGAATGACTCGTGTAATTAAATACCTAGATTCACTTCAATGCAGAGGTCAGTATGTGTGGTGCATAATTACCACTATCCTTCCTGGCCCGAAAAGGGTATAGTAGAGTACAATCATCTTTCCTGGGAACTCCCAATTGTTTGAAGCGGAGAAGAAGTAATGAGAGGAATTGTAACGACGATGGAGAAAAGTAATGGCCACTCCACCCCCACAACAAAAATATTAAACAATAAATTATACATTCATAATAAAAATGAAAATAAAAGTAGCAGGCTTGTTGAACCTTCTCATGTTGCAATCTGATTTGAGATGTTGTCTACATTAGTATGTTGCTTTTTATTGCAATTATAATTAGTATGAATGAACTAAATAATCACCTTAACAAAATGATATGTTGGAATGACAGTGCAATATTTGTTGAAATAGCGTCGATGACTTCACTCAATGTGCCTATGTGTCAATGTGGTGTTGGCCACTGCGTGTTGAAGACCTCGCGCACAACAAGCAATCCTAGGCATCAATTTTGGGGTTGCCCAAATAGGAAAAAGGTTGTTAATGGAAATATATTTTATGTTTAAAAATAATGTAGCAACTAATCATTTTAGGAAGAACTAAGGTAGATTTGGTATTGCAAAGAAATAGTGGATGTCAATACTTTCAGTGGGTCGATGAAACCCCATCTACATCTACACCTGATGTAGGAAATGAGTGCAACTTGTGCAAGACTCGAGAGACAACTAGTGTCGTCGAGATTGATTCAATGGCGAGAGCAGAACTAATGTTTGTACGATGTATTCTTTGTGTTGTAATTGCACTACTTTGTTGGGACCATATGCGTAAATGTGGTTAACAGAGGGCTATTATGGATATTGAAACTTTTTTAGAATGTCATGTAGATACGTTGGACATGTTTTGGTAAACTCATGATTTTTTTGTTGTTTATGACTTGGTTATGATTTTCATTATAAAATTAAACAAAATTTAAAATTAATCTTATTCAAAAAAACTTAAAAATTATTACATTTAAAAAAAAAAATTTGTTTAAGATGTTCTATATAAAATTAAATAAAAATAAATTATTATATTAAAAAAGATTAAAACAATTCAAAAAAAAAAATCATACTCAAATTTCAATTCAAGTTTCAAAATGTAGAACCAAACGGAGGAAATGCATCTTCTCCCCCATATTCCGGGTCAACCAAACGGTCCAAACTATATTCCGGAAATTAAAAACCGGATTATCAAATCCATGATTTGACCATTTCCAGCATTTGATCAAATCCAACATTTCCTAATTCCTGCAACCAAACAGGACCTAACTCTCTTACAAACAAGATATACATACCTTACACTATAGAATTTGAACTTGTGACCTAGCTTTCAAAAGAACATTATAGACATAACAAAAATAGCTACCCAACCTTTACTATGAGATAATGAGAGCTTGGTACATCTAAAGAACTGAATAGCCATTTGGAAAGCAATGACCCAAATTCGTGTTTATGGAGTAATAGACATTCAATTCAATTAACGTGAATTCATAGATGAGTACAGTCCATTTCCGTGCCAATTTTGTTCTGCACGACACGCATTAATAATTCATGTCTTGGAATGTTTGGGGGCTCACATCTTGTATTGGATGGATAAATTGGAATTTGGGAAGATGTTAACCTTACAAAACACGCCTTTTTATCCGCACATATCGCGTGAAAGAGAACGTTTGCCTCCTCGATCTATAAATTTTTATCCTTCAACATACGCCATTATTACTTGTGAAGGCGTACATTAGCTAAGAGTTGAATGAAGGAATAAACCGCACACTTTATGAACAGCAAACAATGGATTACTTAAACATAAAAGATTTGCAGATGGAACATCATTAAATCTTCTTGGCTTGGCCCATTTGTTTTTTCCTAATAGCCAATGGGCTTCTTTCTATTTGCTTTATTTTAAAATATGCTAGTGGTTGATTGATGAGAAATGGGGTAAACTATTATAGTGTTTTTGTTTTGTTTTGGTGGGAGGGTTTTATGGTTTTATAGTAAATTCATTTTTGTTATATATTTGATATGGGAGTATGAGTCTTGGGCTGAAGATTCTTTGATAGAAAGTCTACGATTGAGGGGTGCCCATTCTAGTAAAATTGTTTAGATACAATCATGACATCAATCCTTACGATGTTGAGGCTTTACACCTAGTAAAACTTGATTCATGGTGGACTCATTTAGAATAATTCAACTTTACCCAATATATTAAGAACTCATTCACTTTTGTTATATATTTGATATGGGAGTACGAGTCTTGGATTGAACCCTCTTTGATTGAGAGCTAAGGATTGAGGAGTACCATTTCATTAAAGTTGTCTGACACACAATTATGACATTGTCCCTTATGTTATTGAGGTCTTGCACATACCAAGATTTGATCCAAGGTGAGCTCATTTAGAATCATTCAACTTTACCCAATGGATTAAGGGTTCATTGACATAGTGAAAATATAAACAAATAGTGAACAAATATGATTACTCATTTGAGATAGCATATGATTAACGATTAGATAAATATGATGAAATGTGTTGAAGATATATCAACAAATTAAAATAAATAAATATTCATAGCACTAGATTGTGGAGAAACCTTTATAGGGAAAAAAAAAACCCATCATTAAAAAGACACTAAGCTTGAACTAATAAAAAATAATCTTATATCAATACAATATATTCATCTCCTTAGCTAGAGAATGTTTTGACAACACAAAAATACTCAAACTGCAAAAGATCCATAAGACATCTATATCTAATGCATCCAGTTCATAGAGAAGTGACAAGAGGAGACCACAAAGTAGGATCCCAAAACTACAAGCACCAAAACCATGGACTATGGTAAAACCACATGCCCCTACATGTAACAATGATAGTACTCAGGATGGCTATCCACTCACAAATGCATGCTTAACTTCATTACTTTTATAGGTGCACATCCCCAAGCCTAAAGTTCCATAATGGAGTGACCAAATAATGTGGGTTCCACATGTTATAACAAGATCCTTCATTATTCTCTACGTAACCCCCAAGTACTACATTAGAGACATGCTCCATAACTCTCGTGATAATGATGATTGTAGCTCCTAGAAATTGTATCCTCCTTTGTTACTGCCCCTACAACAATATTCCACATCATAGAGAATGATCATCAATTTAATCATATCTCTCTTATAGGTGTTCAAGTACCCATTCCAAGAAAGTTGTAGATGCATACAAACATTAGAAGGAATCACAAGGATCATATCACACCTAACCCTATCAATCCCCTAATTAATATTATACATTGTAATGACATATACCAAAAATATAAAATGAACCATGTAAAAGACAAGGTGAAATCCATATCTTCTAATAAAACCCATCTCTACTCATTGGTTTCATAAGAGAGTCTAAAGCATTATTCGGAGTACTCACCTTTTGAATCATAACCCTACCACTCTCATGCATCTCACATAGATTTATATGCTTAGTACTTGAAAATCATATATGGGGTTTTTGGCAAAAAAAACCACTATAATTGTCAAAAATGATTCTTATATCCCTACAATAAAAAATACTACTTATGCACACTAATTATAACTAAGCTACCTTAGGCATGTGTAGTTGTCATGTGCTATGCTTCTGTTATAGATAACATAATTATCGGTTGCCTCTTATTTATCTAACTAACAACCCCTCCAAACAAAGAAAACACTTGACTATTGGTGGATCTCCTATGTAAATCACCACCCAATTCAAAAAAATAAAGTTATATATGCTTTGTTGTAAAACAAGGTGAAGAAAGCTTGTAATATGAACTTAAACTGAATATTATTGAAAACTTGAAACTAAAGATTAACCCTCGAATAATCATGAAGGGTAATGCCCTTACAAATCCAAAGACACAAAAAAAGTAGACAAGTAAATAGAAAATGCATGAAAGAAAAACTTGCTTTATATTATCTCCATGAAATAAAATTACAACATTCAGAAAATAACATGCTACAACCACATGGGCATTCTCATTGTAATAATCTGCAAGCCAAATCCACCATATGCATGATCAGAACTGTCTCTTTTAACCCCTAGTTGTCCTCTTTATATTTGGAAGTTTAACCACCCTAGAATGTTCTAGAAAATATAACCACCCATTTTTTAGGCCGACCACTTTTATATCCTTTTTCCCTACATTGGAATATGCCAAAAATATGCCCAAAATGGGTTTTGGTGCTCACTAGAGTATTTCAAGAATTTTTATTTTTCTCCTAAAGTAGCACAACTTTCGAAGGCCATATCTTTTTATCTAACCATTGAATTTTTAATTATCATACATCATTGGAAAGCTTATGAAGAGGTCCACCCCATGCTTCCATTAGACACTTTTCAACCTAATATAGGGCTCCTTAGGCCCTAAAAAATGAATTTTTTTTTTTTGGAAAAAATTCTTAGAAAATTTGATTATCTCTCAAATGCCACAAGATATTAGGATGGTTCCTTCAACATTAGCTCCATTTCACTATTTAGGAGGTCTATGTAAGCTTTTGTGAAAACTTGACAACTTACTAAAAATAGAAACCCATCCAAAAAAGCTAATCTGCCAAAAATAACCCTTATTAACAATTAAACAATATTTTTAGGCGAAGCAAGATTGCTCTTACACCCTAGATGCTCCTACATTAGACACCCAGGGCACTTAGAGAAGTGGCCCTATTACATTTTAGGTATTTGGAGGGAAACCAAGGTGGTCAACCTCTTCTTTTGATAGCCATGATGAATCTTCAACAAGTCTTCCTTTCTATTTGACCAAGTACTCTACATATTGCCTATTTCCTATGCTTCTGCACACACGCCTATCTAAGATTTCTTCTATCTCCTCCTTATCTAAAGTAGCTGCTAGAATATTCCATTGGGCTTCAATTGTTTCATCTATAATATTTCCTTCATACTACTCTATCAAGTTTTAAATACTAAAAACAAGCAAAATATTGAGTCCACTTGGAAAATCTACCTCATAAGAATTTCCAGAATCATGCTTCTTTGGGATTTTGCATTGTCCAAATTTTGTCATCTTCAACTTATTATATGTTCCTATCGGAAACCTCTCTTTTTGTAGATGAACCATGAATTCATCACCAATATAAAATTCCTTATATCTCCTCTTCTAATTTGCCTTAGTCTTATACTGAATATTTGTCTTATTAATATGCTTTCTCACCTCTTTATGCAAATTCTTCACGTGTTCTACAAAGTCTTCAACTTCAACACTACTATTTTTACCTTTTTCTAACTCCCTTAACTCTGAAGCATTTCTATAATTTCTTCCATATACAATCCAGAATGTCGATTTACCATTGATCCTATTGACAAAATTGTTGTATGAAATTTCTACCTGAGGTAAAATCAAATCCCACCCCTTGGGGTTTATCTCCTACTAAGCATCTCAACAAGTTCCCCAAACTCCTATTCACCACTTTTGTCTACCCATCAGCTTGCGGATGGTTTGTAGAATTGAACTTTTTCCACAATGTCTCTAAACGTATCCAACAAACTTAGTGTCTCAATCTGAAACTATGCTCTTTGGTAGACCATGTAGTCTCACCAATTCTCTAAAAAAAAAAATTTCCACATGAGCAACATCATTTTTCTTCTTACCAAAATAAAATAAGCCATCTTTGAGAATCTATCTACCACCACAAAAAATGGAATCAGGTCCTCTTTGAGTCCTCAGGAAACCAAGAACAAAGTCCATACCAATATCCTCGTATGGCCTCTCTGGTATAGGTAATGGATGATGCAACCCTATATTCTACTTTGTTTTTTTATCCATCTGACATATTTGATAACTCTGCAAAAACTTCTTAACATCTTGCTACAAATGTGACCAATAATAATGCTCACTAACTAGAGCAATGGTCTTACCAAGTTACCAAAATGTCTTGCCAATCCTCCACTATACTTCTCTTTGATTAGGTTCCCCCTCATGGAACTCTTTGGAATGCATAATTGGATTCCTTTTAATAACATCCCATATTGGATTATAAAATCTAGCCACCTGGTCTTTTCTAAAGTAACACGCCCCCATGCAAGCTCTCTAGGCCTCACTAAAATCAGGATCCTCTGGTACAAACTCTTGAGTTCATGGAACCCAACCAATTTGATTTACATATCTGTCGATTATTTTTTCCTCCTATACGAGGCATCTCCAACTCTGTGAGACTTTCCCCTCTTGTGCTTCAAAACAAAAATGTAGCTCTACAAAAATTCAACCCATTTTAAATGCCTTAGATTCAATTTTTCTTGACTAATAAATTACTGTAAAACTTGATGATCTGTAAATTAAAAAACTCTTTAGGGAAAATATAATGTCTCACTTCCTCAATGCTTGAACTATAGCATAAAAACCATGATCATAAACATAATATTTTCTTTTAGCATCATTCAACTTCTCGCTTATATAGGCAATGAGTTTACCTTCTTGACTCAAAACAGCTCCAATAACATTGCCACTAGCATTACAATTTACTTTGAAATACCGTATTAAAATCTAGAAGTGTCAAAATATGTTTCTCTATAGCTTTTCTTTTGAACAAATCAAAACTCTTTATTTCTCCTGCAACCCACTTAAACTCTTTTCTATTCATTGTCATTATTTCAGTTAGGGGGGCATGGATACTACTAATATTTTTTATAAACATTATGTAAAACCTAGCCAAACCATAAAAATATCTCATCTTAGTAGCTCTCCTTGGAGTAGGTCATTCGAGGATAGCCTTCACTTTCTCTAGGTCCATTTTAAGAGAAAATGTTAAGACGATGAATCCCAGGTACACTAACTCCTTCACAAAACAACACTTCTTCAGAATAATAAATAACTTTTCTTCTCTTAACTTCTCAAAGACCCTATGAATATGCATCATATTCTCCTCCAATGTTTTACTGAAAATAAGAGTATCATCCAAGTAAAAAATAACAAACTTACCTAAAAAATCCTTTAGTACCCCGTTCATGAGCTAAATGAATGTGCCTGGTGCATTGTTAACCCAAAAGGCATGACTAACCACTCATACAAACTCTCCTTATTTTTGAAGGTTGTTTTCCATTCATCTCTTCTCTAATCCATATTTGGTGATATCTACTCTTCAAATTATCTTTGTGAAGTACTCAAACAATTCATAATGTCATCCATCCTTTCCAAGGAAAACTTATGCTTGATAGTAATCTTATCAATAGCTCGAGAGTTAATACACATCCTATGTTCTCCATTTTCTTTGGTGCTAGTACTATAGGTATTGCACATGGACTTAAACTCTCTCAAATAAACCTTTTGTGTAACAACTCTTGTACTTTTTTGTACAACTCTTCACTCTCTGCTGGAGTCATTATATGGGATACCTTATCTACAAAACTAGGTCTGGGAACTAGGTGTATTTGATGAATAATATTCTTTACTAGTGATAATCTGTTGGGTACAATATCAGATAAAATATTTTGAAACTCATCCAACCAAAAATGCAACTTCCACAGGTATATCTTTTACTTACTTTTTGTCAACTTCTAGAATTAAATCAAAACACATATGCTCATGTTTCATGCCTTCTAGAAACTTCCTTCTATCAAGTAAACATATTATTTCATTATTTCATACAGGTAAAAGCATAATAAACTGTCACCCTTTTACAAAGGAAAAGGTTAACAATAGCAAAATTGTAAAACTTCAAGGGCATAAAAGTCACACTTCTGTTGAGAATTTGAAGATGATGTAAACTGATGAAATGTGTGAAATATGATGAATTTTATGCCTATAATTTGTTTAAAAAAATTTGAATAAAAATTAATATTTTTTTGAAAATTTTAGGTCTATTTTTCATTTCCTGTAAAATACTGCAAATCAGGGAGTTTACTTCCCACCAAATCATTATAAGTAAAACATTATTTTTTCCCCCAATTTCATAACATGTTTTAGATGACATGAATAGCTAGTGCAGAAAAAAAAAGTGTTTTCGATCTATAGTTTTCCCGTTATAAGTATTTAAAGTCGAACTTACCTTAAATCAACAGTTTTTGTCTCTCGCCACTTTTTCCCTATCAAAACTATACCAAAAACCAAATAAATTACATATTATTGAAGATGACTCTCTTCTCTAGTGTTTTCTACGATTTTAAATTTTTTTTGAATTGATTTGGCATTTGTTTATATTTTTTGAATCAACGACTTCTCAAATCTTTATATACCTACATGTAGTTTTTAGCGAATTTGTTCAATGTTTTGTAGTCGAAACAATATAAAATTTATATGTCAAGAATATTTGTTCTAAGATCTAGAAAAGGGTACTTTTAGTTTTTTGCCATTTTCTATTTTGAGCAGAGAATGAAATAGAAAAAGTGCAAACTTCTGGCTTTTTTGTATTTTTGGAGGTTTGGCTGCCAACATGGCATGCCACCTAGGTAGACTCAGCCCAGTCAGACTTGGAAAATCCCTACTGGCCCTCACATTGGCTCGCATAGGAGCCTACTGGGCCACGCAGACGCCATTCGGTGTCGTGTGGCGCCTACATGGACTTGACCGTGTTAGACTTGGTCAAGTCTGATTGGGCCGAGTCTAACTGGCCCAAGTCAATCAAGTTAGCTTAAAAGGTGACATTTTATTGTGCTTTTACCCATACATTTCCTCTATTTCCTTCAAATGGCTCCAACTTGTGTCAGACTCCATCCTTTGTTAAAAAATAGGTATTTTCATAGCTATAATATACTGCATATCAAATTCCCATGGTCTCCCTAACAACATATGGAAAAGATCAATATGCATAATATCATATAATACTTCATCATGATAGTTTCCAATTTTCAATTTTACTAGACATTGTTAATTTACCAAAGCGTTGTTGTCCTTTTGCAACCAAGCAATCAGACAAGGATTTAGATGCCTCATCCTCTCTAATTTCAACTTACTTACCATTTCCTCTGAAAAAAGGCAATCAATACTACCACGATCTATAATAACATCGCAAACTTCACTATTACATTTACATCTTGTGCAAAATAAATTCTCCTTTTGCACTAGTTCCTTCTCACCATTTAGTAAGGCTCTTCTGGTAACAAGAACCTCTCCTCTTTCAATATATTTAGAATGTGAAGACTCATCATCCTCATCTATATGTGAAACTCATGCATTTTCCTATGGTCTCCTATTTTTCCTCCCTTGATGTTGGGGACACTTATAAGCTCTATGTCCTTGTTCGCATTGGAAACATGTTCCATGGAAACCTCTTCTTCTCGGTCCTCTTCCTCTTTCACTTTGATCTCCACTATTTTGATCATGAGGACAATAGGATTTATTTTCTTTCTGATTCCAACTACTACTAGATTCATCATTCTTCTTCTGGGCTTCATTTCAACCTCCATAAAATCGTCCACTAGTCTTTCCACCATGACCTCTTCCATTTTTCTTGCCCTCAAACCTCTTGTTTAGTTTATCTTCTACCTTCAAATAAAATTGATATGCATCTTCAATGGTAGAAATTATTATCATTATCAACTCTTCTTGAATACTCATCTTCAACCCATTTATGTAATAGGCAACTTTCTCCTTGTTGGCCTCAAAATGGCCTATTCTAATTAGGATTCACTTGAACTCTTCTATATATATTCTTTCACAGATTTTCTTGCTTGCTTCAACCCTTGCATTTTTTAGGGTCAACATGATCTGGAGTATCTATGACCCTCAAAAATGCATTTCAAGTTTTTATTGGAGAAATTTATAAAAAAATGAATATCTCCCAAATGCCACAAGATATTGGGATATTTCTTTCACCATTAGCTCTATTTCACTACTTAGAAGGTCTATTTAAGATTTTATAGAAAAATAACAACTTATTAAATATAGTAACCCTGTCAAAAATAGTAACTCTACCAAAAATAGCCCTTATTAATAACTAAACAATATTTTTGGGTGATGCAAGATTGGTCTTAAACCTGATGCTCTTGCATCAAATAATGTGATTGCATAATCAAAACATGAATAAGAAAATCATTGCACATAAAACACGAGATTAATGTTGAGCAACTGTATCAGGAATAAAAGTCTAGCACAAAAAGAGAGGCAAGTATATTACTTATCCAACAAAGAATATAACAACACTACACTTCTTTGTAGAGCTTTGCAAAATTTGGTAGCACTCTATTACCCTGGATCTAAATAGGATTGAATGAATGACTCTAGCTTAAGGCACCAATTTATAGGATTTTTTGAGGATGAATATCACTTTGGTATCACCAACAAAAAGCTAAAACACCACCTATGAAAACTCATGCCTACCTCTTTGGAATGAATGAAATCCACCCAAAATAGAAAATTACAAATGCTCTTAAAGTTGTGATAATGCATCTCTGATGCATGTCCACTTGTGAAAGGACTTTGTCATAAACCGTCATAGGTGTTGCCATAAAATCTTATGAAATATGTCATAACCATCATAGATTCTCTCACAACCCTTGGAGAGTATCCAAACACCTAAAAATAGAATATTCCAAGAGGACACACCTAATTATTTTGTCCTTTTCCTAGAAGACAAATGATAAAAGTAACTTAGCCTTTACATGGTCTCTTTCACCATCGTTGGTAAAATGATTTAACCTCTTATAGGTAAATTACAAAAGACATTAGGAAAAAATAAATTAAAGGATTTACAAGTGTTTATGACACCTAAATCCTAACATTTTCTATTTTACATTGTACATTGTAAATTACCCCATAAAAATACAAAATACAAATCGAGTACAGTGATCAAAGTCCATGGCCTTCCTGCACCAATATAACTTATTTGTGGTCATTGGCTTCATGACATAATTTGCAACATTATCCAAAGTGCCAATTTTTTCAATCAAGACCTATCCACTCTCAACCATCTCTCAAATAAAATGATACTGAACATCAAGATGTTTAGTTCAAGCATGATACATAGGATTTTTGGCCAAACATATGGCACTTTGACTGTCACATCCAATTCTCATTGTCCTACAATAGAATTCAATAATATTACCAAATATGTAACTAAACCATCTCTTTAGAGACATGTGTAGCAACCATATAGTCTTCTTTAGTGGTGGATATTACAGCTATAGATTGTCTTTTACTCATCCAATTCATTGCACCTCCAAACAAAGTAAACACATATCCACTAGTGGACCTCTGACTATCCAAGTCACCTGCCCAATCTGCATCAAGAAAACCCTGTATGTCTAGTGACTTATTCACGTCATAAAAACCATGATAAACCAAATAGTAATCAAAAGTACCTCACAAATATCTTGATACCCTTTTAACAAAAGTCCAATGCTCTTTCGTTAGACATAAACTTGCATAGAAATCCCATTTTTTGGGCTATATCTTGTCTAGTACAAACCATTGCATACATTAAACTACCAAGGACACTAATATAAGGAACATTAGGCATTTCTTGAATTTTTTTATTTTTTTCCATAATTATGTTAGCTACCATAGGGATGTGACAACATTGTATTATGTTAATAGAAATAAAATGATAGTTAAGATATTGAGAGAAGAATTAAAACACCATATTTATCTTGACAATTTTCCAAATAGACAAAACAAAGTATGAAGTATTAATAGCCTACTACTATAATAAGTAGTAAAATTGCAAAATCAGGACACATGTCTAAACTCAACTTTGTACCAATCAGAAATGGAATACCTATTGGCTTATAGTCTAGCTTTTTAAGTCTCTATAAAATGGTGTCAACATACTTTCTCTGACTCAACAAAAAAATTTTGTGAACTTGATTCCTGTTAATTTCCATCCCAGGTGTTAATGTTTGTAGCTTCAGTCGTATGATCATTAGAATACACATAATATATGTTGATTAATAATAGTATATTATATATGTTACATTATTATTAATCATATATTCAATATTATATTATTATATTATTTTTAATTAATAATTGATTGATAAAACATTATAAGATTGATTAAATTATAATTAATGGGAAGAGGCATGTCCTTTCTTATAAATAATAATGAATAGACATGTCCCATGAAGGGACATGTCTCTCCTAGCCTCATTCCCAATATAAATGAAAGAGAGATTTTTGCATTTGGAAAACACATACAACATAGAGTGCTATTACATTTGCAGCTATCCTAAAACTTAACATGGTATCAGAGCCAGACTACAAATGTAAGAGAGTAGTTTGTTGATGGTGAATGTGTGATTGTCTCAGAAAATACAGTCTTGGTAAAAGGACCATATCTCACAAATCCATTGTTGGATTTTGCTAAATTTTGGATATGTTGGTGAAAAAATAATTTTAGAGAATCTCACAGAAGCGATTAGAGAGAAAGTCTTGGATTCAAAAAATATGACGGAATATGTATGGGTCTATGTGAAATTCCTGAAAGCGACTTTAATTAAAGAGATATATTAATTTTTTATGATCATGGTCAAGAAATAACAAAGAAGCATGCATTCAAGGAAGGGTGTCTCTTTCTAGAAATAAAGCATCAATTATAGAGTGTCATCTCTCTTGGAGAAATTAATTCATTTCATAAGAAGACATGAGAATTGTTCAACGATATAAGAGTGAGAATTATACATTATGGGGGGACAATAATAACCAATTTTACATTTCAAATTGAACCATTCTTTGTGAGGAGATAATTAAAAGGGGATATGTCTCTCAAATAATCTGATAAGGTGTTTTATGATTTGATGTATATGGACCTTCATTGAAGTAACTTTTGTCAAGGATGTTGATGTGCAGATAAGTATTTATTATCCTTGAATATTACATTTATCAACTCATCGTAGTAGCTCTCTCATTTGTATTTCTATATGTACTATAAAAGCTATTTTCCTTGATCTTTTCTGAGGATGCTCATGTAGGAAAAGGAGAATCGACGTCAGATTCAAATGGAGTCTAATGCTCCATCAGAAGCATCATTGATGAGGAGATCAGATGATTGATATTCAGAGGGAGTTTGAAAGTCCATATGTGTGACTATATGATTTTAATGGGCCTGCCTCCTGTGTACATCATAAGAAAGTGACGACTTCCAAATGATTGTATTTGCGGAATTTATTGGAAGGTGACGACCTTACAATAACTTAAATCATGATATACATTATTTATAATGTTGAAACATATCATGATGAATTAAAGCAACAACTAAGTGTTAAATGTCATTAAATTGACGGTCTATGAGTTGTTTGCATAAATATATCTTGTAAAGCAACAACTAAGTGTTAGATGTCATTAAATTGATGGTCTATGAGTTTTTTGTATAGATACATCTTTTAAAGCAACAACGAAGTGTTAGATGTCATTAAATTGATGGTCTATAAGTTGTCTACATAGATATATCTTGTAAATCAACAACTAAGTGTTATATGTCATTAACGGTCTATGAGTTGTTTGTATAGATATATGATAGGTATTTGGTGAATATCACGTGTTGATGTTCTGTAGGACAATACCTTATTGAGTACTTGGTGAATATCATATGTTGATCTTCTGATAGGCCAATACTCAGAGTATTTGGTGAATGTCATGTGTTGACATTCCGATAGGCCAATACTGTAGATATCAAATGTGATATCAAATGATGGAAATCTTCTATTGTGATAGACATCTTATGATGGCTGAAACAAATCATAATAGATAGAACTTGTAGATAGAATCGTCGATCAAGGCAATACACATTAAAGCTTGAGGAGCTTATGGATAGAATCGCCGATGGAGGCAATCCACCTAAAAGCTTGTGGATAGAATCGCCGATGGAGGCAATCCACCTAAGAGCTTGTGGATAGAATTGTCGATGGAGGCAATCCACATCTTGAGACTATGTTTCTATTGATTACATCATAAGGATGATGCTTTTATTGCTTACATCATATGATTGATGTTATCAAGTGTCATATAAGTGTTGACATTGGATTGATTTATCCTCCCTAGCTAAGAGGGAGTGTTGATGTTTTGTATAACTATGGTGAGGGTCATAAGTGTTGACACAGGAGACCACTACACATTATGTTTGATCATCCTCCCTAGCTAAGAGGGAGTGTTAATGTTTGTAGCTTCAGTCATATCATCATTAGAATACACATAATATATGTTGATTAACAATAATATATTATATATGTTATATTATTATTAAACATATATTCAATATTAAATTATTATATTATTCTTAATTAATAATTGATTGATAAAACATTATAAGATTAATTAAATTATAATTAATGGGAAGA
>MU225593.1:760778-784576 GCA_018584345.1 Thuja plicata | reverse complement strand
ATGTCCCATGAAGGGACATGTCTCTCCTAGCCTCATTCCCAATATAAATGAAAGAGAGATTGTTGCATTTGGAAAATACATACAACATAGAGTGTTATTACATTTGCAGCTATCCTAAAACTTAACACTAGGAATATATTTAGAAACCCCCAAATAATTATTATCAAATGTACCAGAAAGCTAATATTTTCACTCTCTAATCATCACCTTGATGTTACCAATAAACTAAATGTTGTAAACATACAAGACAATAATTTAATAATTGGTCATGAATAACCTTAATAAAATACAATGATCCTTTTTGCCTGTAACATAACACAACTTTAATGCAAATGAATCAAAATTATAGTACCACATCATGGGTGACTTATTCAAATCATACAATGACCGTTTGAATGTGAAAACCAATTTTTCTTTTTATTTCTCAACCAAACCATTAGGTTGCCACATATAAATCTCTTATTCAAGATCCTCCTGCAAGAAAATAATTATAACATCCATTTTCTCTATCTCTAAATTACAAGCAGTAGAAATAGTTAATAGGAATCTAATAGAAGCTAGCTTAGCAATAGGAGAGAATATTTCACCAAAATCAACTCCTCTTTAGGAGTAGCCCTTGGTCACTATTTTGGCCTTTATCTCTAGAACCAACTGTTTACTTCAAATTTCTTCTTAAATACCTACTTGCATCCAATGGGCTTTCTTCCTTTGGGAAAACTAACAAGATCTTAGGTGTCACAACTATCCAAAGTTGTCATCTCCTCCTACATTGTCTGCATCCAACACTCACTTTCCTTTGAAGAGAGTGTCATCATGTAAGATCTAGGCTCATTATCAATACAAAGTAAAGAAAATTTAAAGTAGAAATATGGTGGACTATACCTATCAAATAGATTTCATTGTCATGTGGACCTTCTCAAAAGTGGAGTAACAGGTTCTTTCTCATTATTATCAACTTTGTCAAAATTTAATATTCCAAACTTTCACTTGAACTATCTTTTATTTCTCCATCTTCTAGTCCCTCCCCCTATTCTTTCACATGAGCATCTTCTTGCTTAGTTTCAAAATGCATTGTCTTTGATTTTTTTTTTTGTTTTTCTTCATCTGAGTCAACTCTAAATTCCTTGAAAATCACATCTCTAGAAAAAATCTTTTTTTGGGTTAGATGATTCTGAATCTTAAAACCTTTTACATTCTCACCATATCCTACAAAGATGCATTTTTGAGCTTTTGGATCCAATTTAGATTGCTTCTCTTAAGGCACACGAAACCAAAACCTCACAACCAAAGACCCTTACATTCCAAACTAAAGGATTTTTACCCAACCACATTTCATAAGGCTTTTTTTATTAGCAAGAGCTTTACAAGGAGATCTATTAATAAAATAACAAGCACTACCAACAACTTCTACATAGAAATATTTATCTATCTTAGCACTGCTTGACATGCTCCTATCTCTTTCCATAAGTGTATGGTTTATTCTTTCTATGACCAAATTTTGTTGGGGAGTGTAAGGTGTAGTTTTTTTCTTAAAAATTCCTCATGTTTACAAAACTCATCAAATTCCCTAGAGCAATATTCACCTCAATTATCATATCTCAATGCTTTTATCTTATAATCTGATTGTTTTTCAATCAATGCCTTAAATTCCTTAAACTTAGTGAAAATTTTAGATTTTGAATGCATGAAATGAATCCAAATATATCTTGAGACATCATCAAAGAAGGAAACATAATACCAAGATCTACTCAAAGATCCAACATCCACTAGACCACATACATCTAAATGAAAAATCTCTAAAAGTCTCTTAGCTTTATTAACTCCTTTAGGAAACAAAGATCTATTTGTTTACCAAACACATAGTGTTCACATAAATCACTCTTAGTAATAGAATAATTAGAAATACCCTCAACTACTTTCTTATCTAGAATGGTCTTAGACCTTTTCACCAATGTGATGAAAGTTGAATTATAAAGAGTAGAATCATGCAGCTTAAACAAAGTCCTTGTTTGAGATCCTTTGACAACTACCAAACTTCCTCTTACCAACCTACAACCAGACTTATCAAATTTGTCACATGTATTCCAGAATTATTTAACTTGGAAACCAAAAGTAAATTTCTTGCAAGATATAGAATAAGTAAAACATTTTCAATGGAAATACTCCTCTCATCACCGAAACACAATTTTACCTTTCCTTTTCCAACAATCTTCACAGAGGTCCTATCTGCAAGAAAAAACTCTCCTCCATATCCTTTATAGTCTGAAAATCACTCCTTGTAAGGAGTCATATGGTAGGAAGCACTTGAATCAACAAGCCGAGCATCATTACTACCAAAGTTAGCTTAAATAAATAAAACATCAGAATCACTATCATCTGAGGAGTTGGGAAGCATCAATGCTCTTTTTCTTATTTCTACACTCTTTCACATGTCCTCTTTTACTAAATCTCCAACACTTCACTTTGCTATTTCTAGGCATCTTAGAATGTTCTTTTGACTTATCCTTCTTTCTATCCCCTTTATCTTCTTTCTCCTATGTCTTCCTTGTACATGCAAGGCATCTTGGGAGCCAACAATCGTGGTCTTCCTCCTCATATCTTTTGAAAGAAGTGTGGGAATGATGTTGTCCATCTCCAATTCTGTACCACCACTACTTATGGCAACGATTAAATTTTCCCAAGAATAAGGCAAAGAGAAAAGCAGTAAAATACATTTATCTTTATCTTCAATACTAACATTTATTGACGCCAGATGACTTAAAGTCAAATTCAAATATCCAAAAGTTCAACAATAGAATCACCATCCCTCATTTTCAAAGACTACAAACGTCTTTTCAGATATAACTTATTAGACAAACTCTTAGTTTGATAGATGTCACCTATTTTACTCCATAGCCTTTATGCAGTGTCTTCTGTAGAGACATTCAAGAGGACATAGTCTGTGAGACACAATAGAATGGTTCCTCATGCCTTTGTGTCTAACTTTTTACACTCATCATTTGATAGGGTAGAATCATCTGGTTTGTTTTCTTCCAAAACTAGCAACCACAAACCTCTCTTTTTAAGGAAATCTTCAACTTTCAACTTCCACATCTCGTAACCATTGTTATTGAACTTCTTAATATTTTGACGAGGGGTGGAGGCCATGGTATACAATCTTTCTCAAATATGCAAAAAACCCACAAAACAAAAGCTCCCACTATAGAAAAAAACCTTACACACTTAACAAGAAAGGTGTCCCTCCCTCAACAGAACCATTTATTCTTCTAAGACTAGGAAAAATGAGGGGTAAAATACATGAAAAATACAGACCACCTTGAGAATCCTAATTTCATGTATTAAACACCTAATCTACTTCAATGGAGAAGTTAAATTCAAATGTGAAACATAAAATATGCAAACCAAACATTCCAATCAAGTCGTCTCAATTGTTTTTCTTATTTCTTCTCCAAAGTGCTCTCAGAATTTCAAGTGTGCCCAATCACAATATAAAAGCAAGATAGTGACAATAATACAAAGAAAATTGAAGTGTCATGGTTAGTAGAAATGATGAATTTGACTTGCAATTATAGCTTTCTTAGATTGAACGATGAACGAGACTGATTTGAAAATCAAGATAATCCACAGGTGAGACGACATGCGAAGATGAGTCAAGTGGAGACAGCTGAGGAAGAAATAGGAAAATGATAAACAAGAGTGGAGAGGAAATGAAAAGAAATTGAGTTGAGTGGAAAAGAAAATTAGTAACTAGTAGTGGCAAATGGAGGAGCAAATGGAAAGGAGAAATAAATTCTTGAAATACATTTATTTTGAAAATAATAAACCTTAGTTGGTTAGTATTTTTATCACCTTTGAGGAAATAAGGCTCACTTTCTAACCTTAGTTACAATACGTGACAAAAGTGACTTTCTCAAAGAAATAACTAGGAACTTGTAACCTTGAAGATATACCAAATTATTGACTTTGCCGAGGTAGCTTTCCATCTTTGTTTGCTTCATTATGATAACTGCCAAAGTTGATCCTAGAACTAAGAATTGCTTGTCTTATATTCTTCATTGCAAAGTGATGAGGTGCAAAAATGCTTGAACATATGAATTTAAAATGTCAGACACCTATCGCTATCATATCATGAATTCCAAATAATCTTTTACCGATTAACTCTAAACCTTTGCCTCTGCTGGTTGCTTTGACCAATCTTTAAAATCCACCATGTGTACCCTTTCTTCATATTAAAACAATTTTGTGTTGTTCCCATTTGTAGCCATATAGCCATATTTGAATTAAGGGTAAAATTCATCAAAGATTTAGATATATGACTATATTATGATAAATGTATTGTCTGCATCTTAATGCTTTATAAATTATTGCTATAGAGGAAGCCATCCATGCTTCCAATACCCTCATCCATACATGCACTCAGTCTTTTCATGAGATGTCCACTCAGTGATACCCTCATCCATACATGCACTTAGTTCTACAACTCTTTTATCATTATTGCTTTTAAATCACTGCCATCAATGGCCTTTTCATGTGCAAAATGGTAATTTTCCTCCATTTCTTTGAGAGATTTTGTCAAACACTTCACCACCCTGTATTTATTCCCTCCACAGGTTTGCTAAAAACCACAGCTGATGTATTTGCTCCAAGGCTTTTTAAAACTTCCCAACAAATCAATTACTTGCATATACCAACAAGGCAGTAGCATCTTCAATGTTCGACATAAATTTCTTCGTCCTTTATACTTTGATGGCATTTTCTTTCAAAGTTTCTAATGACCGTGTGCACATATACAATGTTTGAATGTGTTCCAGACTTCAGATCTTGCAAAATCCATTTTTGTGTACATCAAGCAATGATTATATTTCATTCTTTGCTCTGGCATTCTGTCAAACAGTTCATGTGCGTTGTCTGTGATTCCACAACATTTGACAAACTCCTCTATTCTTTATGCTCAGATGGGTGTCCATACCCTCTTTTGCTAAACTTTCATTTTGTGTAGACTGCGAGAATATTGGAAAAGGTGGTGAACAAGTTTTACACATGCCATTCACACTTTCTTGAAGATTTTTGAAGCCTTTTTAACAAATGTATTTTGTGCCTACCACTGTTCCAAAGCTCACATTTTGGTAATTACTGCCTTCCAGAAAGGGCATTTGAGGTATAGTGTCAAAACGTTTTGATGCCGTGCGTATGCTTTCATTTGTATGCACAAAATATTCCCAACCTTGTAGTTATGAGTTCTTGAAATTATCTCAAAGTTCCCCAAATAAATGAGGTTCAAAAGTTCAATATTTGAGCAATGGAGCAACATAGGTTCAAGATTTAGAATTGCTCAGCCTTGGAGGATTTTAAACCTTTCAGAGGTTAGGATTTTGACTTTTTGGAGTAATAAGGTTTTAGATTTGATGATTTGAAACAATAACGTACAAAAGTTAGAATTGTTCAACATTGGAGCAATTCGAATTATTTGGGCGGTTAGAAAATTAGGATTTTGGAGTAATGAGGATTTAGATTTGATGATTTGAAACAATAACATATAAAAGTTAGAATTGTTCAATATTGGAGCAATTCGAACTATTTTGGAGATTAGGAAATAAGGATTTTGGAGCAAGTGAGCATTGTAAAGGATGTGAGGAATTAAATGAATAGAATATTAATAATTTTCCTTTCAAACTATTTAAATATTAAATGGGGGCGATAAAATAAGATTAATTTGAAAAATAATTTAATATTTCTCACAAAACTTAAAAGTCCATTTTAATAAATGAGCATAATTTTTTACTGACAAGAGATCCGACTTTGAAATTTTAACTATATGTAGAGGGGGGCGATGTGACCATAACCTCAAAAAGAATTTCTTCGTGATGAGGTCTTGAGTGCGAGAATTAAATGTTTTCTAAACTGAGGCCAACAAAAATTAAAGTATTAATTCTCACAAATGGTGAAGTGTATTTTCATGAAAATTTGTCACATTGCTCAAAATGGTACTTGATTAATGCTCATAAGACAATTCCCCTCGATGTTTTACATTTCTCATGATTTAATTGTTTTACCATCTTGGCCAATGTAGATATAAGGTCAAAGCATACTCAAAAAGTACTTCATAATCCAACTCCAAAGATTGAAATTGAAATCCTGGAATGACCTTTTAGACTTGAATGTTCAAAATGAATTTGATAGTTGACAAAAATGAGATATTGTAGCATCATAAATTGCATCCCTATGCAATTTCTCACTAACCCTGGCCTCATTTTAGTGTTCTTGGTCTCCTATGCTCGATAGGCTTGATCTGACTCAATTATGACTAAAATTTTGGCTACTCCTTTCAATTTTGGACTTTAGGTCCCAACTGAGACTGCTTTGCTAGGAGCAAGGCACCTTGGGCGCCCCACTCCTGCCAGTTCAACCTCAAATCCAAATCGTGCAACAGTCAACTTGTTTGAGCGAGAATTGTAATCCTATGTTGGCTTGCTCTGAGTTTTACATCCTGAAATGCTTGAGAGAGGTATATAAGAAATATATCCTCCATCCTTTTGACATCACTCTCAATCCATCGATTTGATTAGCTACTCAATTTTGAATGCAAGCACTCAAATCCTCAAGAGCGAGTGATTAAGCATCTCAGGCATTGAAGACAAGGAGTAATTTCCAAATATATGCATTCATGATGGCATCTGTGATCATTCTATCTTTAAGTCAACCACATCAAGTCAAAATCAACATCTTCATGAGAATTTTGACGTCAAGAAGGTTTATGCAGATATAAGTATTTCATCTCAGATCTAGCTTGTGCTACATAACAACATGCTTTCAATTCAAGTTCAATTTATTTCAATTTCAAGGTTGATTCCAAAATTGGGATTTGACCTAGGTAAAGCCCTTTCTATACAATATTTTCCTTCTTTTCTGTGTACAAGAACAAGTGGTGAACACACGATAAAAGTTACAGAATGAGAAAGAGGAGATCTACAATTTGTCGGTCGTCAGATCTAGAACTCTAGGGAATAGGCAAAGTTGAGAAACCCAGTCCAAGGAGTAGGCCAACTTGGGTGCCCTAATCCCTCTGATTTGTCCCAACATTTGAATTGCACGTTAGTTACAGTCTACACTTGTCGGATCCTCTACCAGAATATATTTTTTAGTCTATTATTTTCCTATACATGCTGAAAATTATAATTTTCCCTCTTTGACCCTAATTCTTACATTCTTCTCTCATAATTGCAAATTCATAGTCCACAATCCAACAAAGGAATATTGAATCCAATATGTGCTTTAGCCATCTTGAGCCTAATGGATTATTTTCCTTCCAATTTAAAAGTAAGCGTGAAATAGATTGCTAGCTTTCTATGCATAGACTAGTGACTCCTATTTTACCTACCTTACATAAACATGTTTAAACCACCTAATGAAAAGACTCAAAGAGGAAGACATTACACTAAATTCACATAGTTACCATGAATATTAATGGATAAATCTCCCATGGAATCCTCATTGATCATGTGTCTATGGTAAATGTGATTACTGAAGAAGATCTTTTCATAAGACAGTTTCATCAAGTTACTTATGAAAAATATGATGTGATGATTAAGGTGCATGACGGTTTCACTTGTCCAACCATAGGTTCTATTATCCTTTCTGTTGAAGTTGGTAAAATGTGCTTAGATGTCACCTTTTCTATTATCCCTACTTCTGATCAATTCTAAGTAAGACTAGAAGATATTTGGTTACTTCCATGAATGTTATTCCTTCTACTATCCATAAGTGTTTGAAGTTTCCCCATAACTTAGAAATTATCATGATCAATCATAGTCTTCACAAGTCTTCAGCGAGTCAATGGAAATTTACCCTTGAATTCTTTTGGAATCAAACACCTCAACCCTTAGAACCTCAAGAAGACATTATGTTCCTATCCTACCAAAAATTCAAAGTCAAAACAGTTTTAGAGTTAAGAAAAGCTAAGGACATTCTACCTCCTCATCTCAGACCTAAACTCCTTCCCACACCTTCCATTCTTCCTATTTATGCTTCAGTTCCACCTCCTATATCCTACAAATGTCTAGATTCTTCCATTTATCAACCTAACAATGTTCCTTTTGTTCCTCCTCTTAAAAAGGAAGAAAAGGAGCCCCTGTTGATTGATGCTAAACCTTCCCAAATTTCAAATTGGACTAAGAGAAATCACAATGCTCTAGACTAACGCTGAAAACCCAATGCCAAGGCTCATGAACTGATTATTAAACCTTTTCCTCCGCCAAGATACCTAATGATGCCTTGATACCATTCAACCAACCTTTAACCAACCCAAGGGAGGAAGAAATCTTAAGTAAATAAAATTATCTAAGCATGATAATTTTTCTTTTTGCATTAAGGATCATGTTGTGATTAATTTAGATTATGATACAAATGATAATGCTTCTGATACTAACAATGTTGATGCAAATATTAATGTTGATACTAATGATTTTAATGATATGCATGAGGTTATTGAAATCAATATGAGCTTTCTTCAAGATTTTCCAAAGCATTAACCCTAGCTCCTCGTGACAAGAAAAATGACTCATCATTAGAGCATGGTCCATATTTTGCGTTGCTCCTCTCGCATATTTTCCACCTTTCCTAAGTAATGTTTAGCAAGATAGGGAGGCAAATGATACACTAAAATAGATTCACTTGCGCAGCAAATTATTTTGTGTGTTTTCTTGTTCACAATGTGCTTCCCCCGTGTTGTGCTACTTGTTATTGTCTATTTGTTATAGCTCTCTTTGGATGACCCTTGGTGCTCCATTGGCGCAAGGTGAGAAAGGGACCAAAACTATCATGAAATTATTCTATTTGTATCTATATTGTTCTATATGTCATATATATGTTATGTCGTACACGTGCAATTGTTATAAATGTGTCTTTGTGTTGCCTACTTGGGGACAATGCAAAGCATTGATATTTATTTATTCTTTTGGTCTCCGCAATGTTGACCTAAAAAGACTCTTTTTGTTGATCTTATGTTCTCTTCTTCCATTGTGCTTGTAGTTCCACTATCTTTGACGGATGATGTCAATTCAATGCAATTCTACTTGAAATGCATGAGTGATCAAATACACAGACTAACCCCGGAGTTCGTAGATCCCTTATGTGATCTCTTTTTGTCATGTGTTTTATTTCCCTTGATTTTGTTCTTGCTTGGGGGCATATCATAGTGGAAATGTACTTATCTTTTGGATGCATGTATTCTACCTTAAAGTTATTTCTCCTAATAAGGCATACACAATCTCTTTAACGCGGGGGCATACACTCTGCTCTTTGTTACACAAAATGCACACACCACAAATCAACTTTTGAAAGCATTTTTTTTCAAGGTTACTTAGCAAACTGTGCCTTTTTCTTTGTAATCTTCCCTTAGGGAATTTCCTTGGATACAATACTTTTTTTTGTTATCCTTTGCACTGTTCTATTGGCGTATTTCCTTGGATACAATGCTTTCCTTAGTTATCATTGAGGTGAATTGACTATCATAACACAACTTGCTAGACTATTTCAATTCTACTTTGCACCGATTTCTCCCTCTACATAACTCAGTAAGTTTCACCTTACTAGGCCACTATAGTCATGTATTTTCTCTCTTTTCATGTCTTCTTCCTTTTGTCTTGGTTTTAGATTGATAAGGTCCTAAATCACTTGGGGGCTTGGTGTTTTCTTCTCTCTTTTACCTTGATGAATTTTTCTTATGCTATGATTGACTTTAACGAGAGTATGAATGTAGACTTATACTCCCACTAAAGTGGGGGCTAAATGTAGCATCATAAATTTCATCCCTATGCAATTTCTCATTTATTTAAGCCTCATTTTAGCATTCTTGGTCTCCCATGATTGAAAATATTGGTCCATCTCAATTTTGACTTAAATTTTATCTTCTCCTATCAATTTTGGACCTCAAGTCCCAATTTGAGACTATTTTGGAGGGAGTAGGACACTTTGGGAACCCTGCTCCTGGGAGTAGGCCGACCTCGGCACTCTACTACTGCAAATTTAGCCTCAATTTTAAATTGTGCAATACTCAACTTGTTTCAACAAGAATTTTAAACTCGTGTTAGCTGTCTTTTAGTTTTGCACCCCAAAATGCTTGGGAGAGGTATATAAGGAAGATATCCTCACCCATCTTGATACACCCTCAATCCATCAATTCAATTAGCAACTCATTCTCAAAATCAAGTTCTCAAGCCCTCAAGAGAAAATGATCAAGCACCTAAGACATTGAAGACAAGGTGTAATTTTTAGATCTATGCATGCATGATGGATTCATGATCATTCTATTTTAAATTCAACTACATCAAGTTTACATCAACATCTTCATGAACATTTCAACATCAAGAAGGTTTATGAAGATATAAGAATTTCATTTTCAAATCTATCCTCTTTTACATAACAATATGCTTTCAATTAAGTTCAATTTATTTCAATTTCAAGGTTGACTCTAGAATATGAGTTTGAGCTAGACAACCCCCTTTCTACACAACATTTTCCTTCTCTTTTGTGTGCCAAAACAAGTGGAAAACGTGTGACAAAAGTTACAGAACAAGCAATAGGATATCTATAATCTGTCGGTCATCGAATCTAAAACTTTAGGGAGCAGGATGACCTAGCACCCCATTCCTAGGAGTAGGTTGACTTGGGCACCCTAGTCTCTTTGATTCAACCCAAGATTTGAGTTGCAGGTCACTTATAGTTTATACTTGCCGAATCCTTTGCCAACATCTATTTATTAGTCTATTTTTTCCTCTACGTGATGAAATCTATCATTTTTCCCTATTTAACCCTAATTCTTACATTCTTCTCTCATAA
Source organism: Thuja plicata (assembly GCA_018584345.1). Lineage (NCBI taxonomy): Eukaryota > Viridiplantae > Streptophyta > Pinopsida > Cupressales > Cupressaceae > Thuja > Thuja plicata. Next base: position 773,740 of record MU225593.1, on the reverse strand, counting down.
TTGCAAACTCATAGTCCCTATTCCAGCAAAGGATTATTGAATTCACTTTAAGCTTTATCGATCTCGATCGTACTGAATAATTTTCCTTCTAATGTAAAAGTAAGCATGAAATAGATTCCAAGATTTCTATGCATAGACTAGTGACTCCTATTTCACCTACCTTGCAAATATATTTTCAAACCACCTCATGTCAGGACTCAAATGGGAAGGCTTTGGACTAAATTCACCTAGTTGTACATCTTGAAGAGTCTTGGAATTATAACATTAAAGACAAACCCGACAATAGCTTCGACACAAAGTTTAATTAGGTACTTGAAACTTGGGACAACAGATAGCTATAACTAGGGACGATGACTATAAGGGATGTAGGATGAACCCAAAAATATTTTCAGAGATCAATGTGTTATTCATAGGCAATAGAATCAAAGAGGATACAACATAAGGACTAGTTGAAGAAACTCGAAGAAAGCCAAAAATGGGACAAACAAAATAAAGTATCAAGCTAAAAATTGGATTTAGATTCTCAAGAAAATTCATTTATAGTTTGAGGAAAATAGAATCCAGTGTTAAACACTAAATGACAACTCTAAAGTACTTGTGAACTCATTTGTAAAATTGCTCCTTGAACTTTAGGCCTCATATTTTTGGTACGTGCAACTTCCCTAGGTGAGGCAATAAATCCAAACAACCATTCTTCATCAAAGACATGAATTAGGAATCAACTCAACTTTCCTTTTCATCTTATCAATCACTTCTTCTTGAATGAGCTAAAGTATTACAGTTTCAAGATTTTTAATGCACCTTTGATGGTTTGGATCTGCAACTTGATGGCTTGAATGTTTCTTTTCAATCACAAAATTATAAAGGAGACCACTAGAATAAGAAGAATATTTATCCTATATCTCAGATAGACAAGTAGGAATCCCATGAGGTGAACCTTCTTCTTGAATTTCTCTTGATTGACCAGTAGTGAGCTCTTAATTCTTATTTGATATCTGAAATTATTTTTCCTTCGTCGCCACAATTTCAATTGGACACTCCAATAATGATTTGTGTTTGAAAATAAATTCTCATCAAACTTTACTTGCATAAGTTAACTTTCCTCCTTTGCCTCCTCTTGATTATGCATTTGACCTTTGTCATCATAGGAACCCACAATATCTTTTTCCTTTTTAGTACATGCATGCTCTAATGAGTCCTCATAATGATGATTACTACTCAGAGATTGATACTCATGCAAAGAAGAGTCATTTAAATGAGCATCACAACTAAATTCTTCATCTCAATATTTTTTCAATCTCTTGATCATAACACATGTCATTAGGTCTTGACCCCTTTACAACGTATGATGCTACCTTTATGTCATTGTGTGTTTCTTGTGAATAGTGTGATGTAGTATGATCTTCTTTGGCTAGTCTAACCACCTCAAGAGTGAATGTTTCTTTGGATGTACACGCCTTTCATGACAATGGTTCGTGGCTATGAATAAAATTTGAGAAATTCTTTCATTACAAAGAAATCTACTGCCTAAATTGTTAGGACAATAATTAGGGGTTAAGTTCTCATGGAGATGAACATTTTTCAAACTTCTTTAGATCCATCAAAGCTCATGCATTGCTTCTATAAATCATCAAATTGGCTTTCAAGAGTCTCATTTTAGATGAAAGATTTATACCTCCTATTGTATCATCTCCATGCATAACTTTTCTTATATCCATATGATTGTCATCATCATCCATGGGGTGATTTTGAAAGCCATGACCCATTTTGTGTAGCACTTTAGATGAGAAATTTTTTCTATCTCAGGATGCAAGACTACCTCACAAGTATTCTCCTCAACATTCATATGATCATTTTTCTAATATGCGACTTATTTTATTTTAATGCATTATACTGAGGAATCACATTAGCTCGTGACTATATTGAAGAAGGAATGGATAAATTTGAACCTTTGATTTCATTGGAAGAAATTACTTCTTCAACAATCAATGATTAATGAATAAAGACACCTTGTCCACAAAGACAATCATCTTCTGAACCATGAAGACACCAACTAAGAATGAAAATCTCATGAGAACCTTCTCGAAGCATTCTTTCTTCACCTTTCTTTTCTTGTTTGGGTTGCATGCAAGCTGAGAGGCTACTTAATGATTCATTATTGTATTCTTTATTTTCAAGGAGGTCTGTAACTTCTCTTATAGAATTTTGAAATGCATTATCGTGAGAAAATATAAAAAGTTTATGTTCATTGGTACATGCATGTCCTAGTGAGATCTTTTCAATGTTGTGAATGCAAAGTATTTCATCAAGGACACCTTCACCTTTAGGACAGAATCTCTCATCTATATCATCGTCTTTATTAAACAAAGAGCCTATATTAATAGTGGGTCCTATTTGATAAATGACATTTTCAAGAAAACTAGTTACCTTCTCATCTCTTAGTTCAATCTTTTCCCATATATGAAGCAAAGAAGGATGAACCTTTTCAAAATTGATTTGTACATCACCATTGAAGCTCTTCAAAAATTGAACCTATTTGGAGTCATCAAAGTCTGATTTTGTTGATTGATAGGTGCACAAGAGGGGTTGTTGATGTTGTCCATTGTTGGTTTAGAATCTTCTTTATTTTTATGTAGGACCTCCTTTTGATAAATGTTCTTGATCACGAGTGGGAAACTGATTCTCTTTTCCATGTTTTTCTTCAATCTTTTGAAAATTTTCAAGCAAGGAAGGATGAATCTTATTAGAAGCAAGATGCATGTCACCATAGAAACTTTTTAAAAAATGAACTTGTTCACGATCACCAAGAATATGATTCTGTGGAGCAATGAGTACAAAGGAAGAATCATTTTCCCATTCATTGTTGATGACTGTCATTGATTTTGGAAAGTGACTACAAGTAAGAAATTAATCTTCTTTCCATTCTTTTCATCAATTCTTTGCAAAGTCTAAAGTAAAGGTGTACTTTATTAGCAATCAATTGCATGCCACCATATTTCCTTAAGAATTCACTTTGTTTAGGATCTCCAAGAACCTGATTTGTCTAAAAATGGTAACTTGAAAAAGATAGATCTTGGTTGGAGGATCTCTAGATGGTTTTGTGCTCTGCTAGGGTATTTCTTTCCTCAGTCTATTATCCTTTTTTTGTTTGCATGTCTAGCATCATATTGTATTTATTGCGAGAATCCCCTGTTTTCTAGTGGTGTCAACTAGCCTTGGCACAAAATTTGTAACTGGTGTTGAACCTTTGACATTTAGCAACCATGGCACCATTGAAAAAATACCTCAGGAAATTTGTTTCCAAGGTATTTCATGAGGTACATCTTCTGGTACCTGTGATGTTGGCTTACCGGTTTAAGATTTTGATAGAGCATGTTAGTGACAACCAATTTATTTTGATAGGATATTTTATGGGGAGGGTTCCACTCAAAAGCATGCTTCAAGAGTGGGTCACCAAGACCTAGTCCCCTCATGGGGTCCATCTTGATAGCATCCAAAACCTAACCAAAGGACTTTTTGTTTATTTTAGTGAGTCCAACCATGTTCAATCCATTCTCAAACATGGGCCTTGGTAGTTTAGGTCTTCCCTTCTTCTATTTCAACCATGATTGAGAGCCTTCTATGTCTCTAATGAAAAGAAGCTCTGGGTTCCTGTTTGGATTGAGTTTCCCATCCTTCCCTTTACTTGTTGGTTATTTTTGCAAACCATTACCCAATCCATTGGAAATTTTGTATGTGTTGAGCCTGACTGATTTTACCATTCTCAACCCCAAAAGAGGGTTTGTGTTGAAGTTGATTTGTCTCGAGACTTCAACGAGAATTTTGATATTCAGATAGGTATTTGTCACTATCAACGAGTGTTCAATCTAAATCTGCCCAATACATGTTTTTGGCGCCAATCTCCAAAGAACAAGATTAAGGATTTCCCTCTAGCTACTTCACGAATCAAGGCTTCGCCCAAGGAGTCAAAACCTCTAGATTCTTTCGAGGCCCCCAAAGAAGAGGTTAGATGGACCACAATAGATCGCAAGGGGAAGGGTTCCTCGTCTTCTTGTGCTTATCAAAAGAAACAATTTTCCACTACACCATAGCCACAACCGCGAGGAAATGGCTATGTAGTGATCAAGATGCACTAGTTAATAAAATATTTAATTATTTTAAAATTAAAATATAATAATATTTTTTTTTCCAATTTTTAAAAATTAATCAATAATTCTAACCTTCCACAAACAAAAGCGTTAAAAATAAAAAAATCTGTTATTTTAATTTTTTAATTAATTCAAAATCTTGAATAATGGTGCATATTGATCCCTGTATAGACATTGCCCAACCACAACCAGTTGTATCAAACTCTTTGGTGAAGGGAAAAGACCCTACCACTCTCGTGATTATTGATGATGTGTTTTTCCCATCTTGGGTTTGAACCACTCAACCTGCCTTGGTGTTAACCGCTCATTCAAACACTCTCTATCGCTCTCGTAGTCCTTCTAAGCATGTAGAGGATGGCAAACATGCTTCAAAAAAGCACAAGGTTTAATATCTTGGCTTCCAAAAAACATCTAATTTTTTGAAGAACAACTTCTCTCTTGAGGACGAGGATGACATGCAAGAAGTTGAATCATAAATTTCATGTCATGGAATGTCTGAGGTCCCATTGACCTCGCTAGGAATCATTCCATGTGGGATAATCAATAGAAATATCCTAGTATATATGTTTTTTTTCATCAAGAAAGCAAATTTGCCTTGTTCATGCTTGCTACTGCATGTCATGTTATTTGGCCAACCAACCTAGTTTTTGTTTCCAATCATGAGGTAGGTCATGGAGGGGTCATCACCCTTCTTGAACCACATTGGCAGTTTTTTGTTGTGCACCATGGGTCGAATTGTACTCGGCCACTGATGTGGATCCTTATGTCAGTTGATAATTAGTCCTTTGGAATCATTAATGTTTATGCTCCCAATGATGTTGTGGAGCTATCTTCTCTATGGTGGTGGATTGACGATTCATTACTGCCAGTCACTTTGGTTATGTGCAATTATTTGAATATTATTGAAATGGCCTTGACAAAGAAGGTTTAATTCCCCTTTGATGCATAGTTGGAGAAAGAGATGTGTGGTTCTATATGCACAATAAATTGGGCCTTTTTTATCCAACACCAATCCCCTTCATCCTCAAGGTGTTTAGCATATGTGGAACAATTTTTGAGTGGGTTCTGACAGTCTTTAAATGGCTTGATCATGTCATGATTATGATACAATATTTTTTCTCTTTTGCTTTTTGTCAAGATCTACTAGTTGTACTTCTCCATGAGGTAACCTTGTTGGACCACTATCCCATCAAGTTGAACATTGAATGGAAAGTGGGTCGTGTACAACCACTCAAGACTCAATTATTTTTAATACTTATTTGTTGAGGTACCTGCCCACAATGGCCCACATTCAACATGTTTGGGATTTGGAGCATCGTCCTACTCAGCAATCTGGTTCGATTGCTTGGTGGAATCATGATATCCAATACATCACACTTTCTCTGGATTTATGGTTGCCAGCTGGCCATGTGTCGCCGAAAGTCCTAGGAGGCTACCACCTTAGATCTCTACCATGCCACAGAGACTTGCTACCAATTCCTTCTCTTCGATCTTGCAAGTTAGGGTTAGGGTTGCTCAGTGTTGCCATCAGAACCAGATTGCCAATAATCATATTGTCTACGGTGCCCATATCAAAGCTAGGTTGCACTAGCTCAAGGTGGTGGATCGTGCTTCCAAGGAGTTTTTCCTGGCTCTTCATGCATGTCGCTCCTAACTTGGTATTCAAAGAATCAAGGAATGTTATACAGTGCTCTCTAACGTACCAAACATTCTCCAGCCATTGGTTCATCATTATGAGAAAGTTTTCACTATCGAGGAAGCTTCATTTGAGCGAAATGGGACTTTGTGTGATGTCTCACTGTTGTTCCCTCCTAGCTTTCCAAAGATCGAAGGGTATTTTGCGACTAGTTTCTCACCATTGAAGATCTCAAGAAAGTGGTTATCTCCATTTTTGATGATAAGGCACATGGTTGTGACGACTTTGTTTGTGAATTTTATAAAGCCTTATGGTCTTGTGTGAGACCTAATTTGCATAAGGTCTACTTGGAAGCCTTACATTCTTAATCTGTTGGTCAGTTAATCAACAAAAGGAATATTACGTTATACCTAAGATAGGTGGCCCTAAAGACATTTGAACCTGGCGACCTATTACCTTGCTCAATGTCTCCTACAAGATCATAGCCAAGACCTTGGCCCTGAAGATTCGTCATTTACTTCTATAGATTGGCAGTCCTAAACAGATTGCTTTCATTAAGTTCAAACTTATTCTGAATAATATTATTATTGTGTGGGAAGGCATGCAATGGGCTCATCATTCCAGACAAAGTGTCATCTCTGTCGAAATCGACTTTGCCAAGGGCCGAATTAAATGACCTTTTATATTAACGTACCATAATGGGTGCTCTTGGTTTTGGCCACTGCTTCATCCAATTTGTGAAAATGTTGTTTGGGAACGCTTCTGTGGGTATCACTATCAAGAGCCCCCAATCTTCGACCCTTGGGATTTTCAAACCTATCCACCGAGGGTGCCCTTTAGCTCCTTTGTATGTTTTGGTTGTTGAAGGCTTTTGGTATTTGTTTGCAAACTCTATTTCCACGAGGTAGGTAAGGGGAATTGCCCTGCCTAATTCACCTTTGCAGCTCGTTGGTGGCTATTTTGTGGATGATTATTTTCTCACCCTCATCAAAGACAAACACAATGTCCAGGAGGTGCTTCAATATCTTGACACTTTTTATTTGGCCTCTAGTATTGGCTATTCAATGGCACAAAACTCAATGTTACCCGCAATCTTTCCTACCAGCTCCACCTTGGATGGGTGGAAGTGAATTGCGCATGGTGAAATATTTCATTTTCTAGGCATTCCCTTTGCTTTCTAGAGCTCCCCAGTGGACCTTTGGAATGCAGTTCTTACTAGAATCGAGAAAAAGTTAGCCTAGGTTGAGAAGATTTTGAAAGATATTTTATGGGCCTCTTTTGTTGATCATCATGGCTTTTACAGAGTTGCTAAGGAGTTTTGTTGGCTCTTGCATGACTCTAGCGGTCTGGGGCTTCTCTCTACTTAGAAGAAAGGTTTACCCTTGTGTGCTAAATGGATCATTCGTCCCATTTTAGGCAATGAGACTTGGAAAAGCTTTCTCCAACATTGTATTTCTTTAGGATATCCAATCAATAGGCCTTCTTGGAAGGGGATGGACTTTCAGACCCTTTTGGTTATGTCAAATGTCATTCTTATTGAGGGCACTTTTGTAGCCAAAAGCATTTGGTGTGCTTGGGAAGCTGGAAAACCCTTGCTTTGGTGGGTCAATTTCAACTTCAAGAATGATCTTTCATTAAACAAGCACAATATTTGGCGGTCTCCACTCATCCAGGTTCAAGGGCTGCCTTTAGCCCGTTTGATTGGAGTTTGTACCCCACGTTTTAACAAACGTGGCATTCACACACCCCAGATCTTTTTAAAGATCCACTATGAATCTTCGTTCCTAGGAAGATATGCAAGCCCAGTATCGACTTGTCCAACCAGATAAGTAGATATTTTTGGTTATGTTAGAGTCGGGAGATAAATTGTCTCACAACAAGACGTAATAGGAGATGACTATTATGTCGTCTCTCATCACTTGAGACAATTATTAAAGGTACTTAATGAAATCAATTCGTATGTCTAACAAACTGTTTCATAACTAAACGGTTACCTCGAAATTGATGAGACTCCTTTGTTAACAAGAGGCACGATCCTCTTCGATGGGGATATAATCTCCACTTCATCATTGTGATCAAGAACATAAGGAAAAAGTCAAAGATAATATATAATTTGAACATATAGATACTTGATATTACAAGAAGATTGATATCGCAAGGGGATCGATCATTACCAACAGATCCATATTACAAAGTGAGATACATAATACAGTATGTGATATATACATATATATTGCAGATCAATTCATATCGATATATAGATATACACAGACAATTCAATATACATTCACAGGCGGTTATATATTAACAGGTAGTCCAATATATACTCAGGAAAATATATATATACATACATGCAGATCAATTGTATAGACAGATAGATCAACATACAAATCGATATTCATCTACAAGTATCCATTCATACCATCAACCTTGTGTTGGAAAATTTGTAATCAGACCTCTGTCATTTGATAAATTTTATCAGACTTTTGTTGTTGAGGTTTTCAACTTCAAGTTAGAAGTTTTTCTGAGGGTATATTTTTGTACAATTTTGTGTGAATTAAATTACATCTGCATTTCATTAATCTGATCATAAAAATAACAATTGACATGGTCCTGTTTGTTCTTCCTCTAAATATGCTACACATAATAGGCATTCACTCTGTGAAGCCCTAGTGGAGAGATTGGTGTTGGTTCTCCAATACCTCTTTTTACAGTTACAAACCGCAGTTGAGGTACTGTTGGCTTTCTTTGCATCTTCCAATGGTGCCACAGCTTTGGATCTCCAGTGGCATTTGTAGTCATCACAACCCTTTTGGCATCATGAATTCTAAAATATTTGGCCTACTATTATCGAGCCCAAGCTCGCCCATTTTGCATGGTGTATTCTTTTTCAAGGCTTTCCTTTGGGCTCTTCCCTATTGCATATGAGTATTCCAAACCTTCGTTGCTTATTTTGTGCTCATTTCATTGTTCAAATGTCTCTTCTGGTTTTGTCATCATGCTCAAAACATGTGGAGTTGGTTCATGATTTTTTTCAACCTTTCTAGCTAGAGTATTTTTTGGCATATGGCCCTTCTGGGAAATCGACCTTGTATTCCCTTCAAGTTTACCAAGATCGGGCATGCTTTCAGGGTGGAAATGTTCTTTTCTTTGTGGAAAGATAGAAATGTTGTTTTTCTTTCTCACAGCTTTATTGATGTTCATATTTTGCTTCTTACTAAAGTGTGTATATTCAATAATGTGATGCTCTAGATTCAAATGCAAGCTAACAAGGTTGCTCTAGAAGTAGCCCACCTTCAGGAACTTCTAGAGCATTATAAAAATGCTGAATGTATGGTTGCCAGAGTCCCTCCAAATGTCTTTGCCCTATCATTCTCCACCTCACGGCCATCGGTGTGGTTGTAGCACTTTGGGTCGCTACTCCCAAGCCTCATGGTCTCAAGCTCTCTACTGCTAGTCTGCTAGCGGCAAGTGTTTTAACAGGCGACCCTCTGTCTCTCTGTTGTGTTGGGGTTTTTCCTCTAGATGGGGTTTAAGGGGTGTAATATTAGCGACCAATGGTGATAGTTGTTGGTCGACTTTCAACAGTGACAACAGATAGCCTAGTTCATCCAAATGGCTCTCATGCTTGGATTTGGCAATTTCACCTTCCCGTAAAGACAAGGACATACAAAGAGGAAGGTTGCTACACAAGAAAGATAGTCCCTCCCAAATGTGATAATTGTTTTTCGTCTTTCAACGGTGACAACAAATAGCCTAGTTCATCCAAATGGCTCTCACACTTGGCTTTGGCAATCTCACCTTCCCGCAAAGACAAGGACAGACAAAGAGGAGGCTACTACAGAAGAAAGATAGTCCCTCACATACGTGATAGTTATTTGTCGACTTTCAACAATGACAATAGATAGCCCAGTTCATCCAAATGGCTCTCACACTTGGCTTTGGCAATCTCATCTTCCTGCAAAGACAAGGACAGACAAAGAGGAGGCTGCTACAAAAGAAAGATAGTCCCTCCCAGATACAAACCCCAACCCCATTAATGTATACAGTCCTAACGACGATAGAGATCCACTTCCACCACCCACTACCACTACTCTAGCCGGCTAGTGGCTTCTATTTGTGTTTTCTATGCTCCAAACTTTTCCCATGTTTCTTTTTACAGACATTGCTCTTCCTATTTGACTCTTAAGGGGTGACCACGTATCCCCCTACTTTTTTGTGAATATTGTACTCTAATTTAAATTAATGGAAATAACTACTATTCATCAATAAATAATAGATCGTCATCCTTCACTATCAAGTTTTTCTCTTCTACGACTGTAAGTACAACATTCATTTCTCTTTTCATTTCCTTAATGGTCCTTAAACCACCACTGGAATCATGATCAATGATGCTTACAAAGTGGTATTTGAGGCAGTTTGTCTACATAAAATAATTCTTTCACATTCAACGCAAAAAGTCAACCCAGGTTCTAGTCCTTGATATGCATACTTCCAAGAGAGGCCTTTAGCTCCCTGTAGTACGAGTGCCTACAAATGATAGTGGTGTCACTGGCACCAATGGGTCATAACCTAAAGCTAAACCAAATATAAAACCTTCTCTCTTCGTCATTATAAATTAACCTACACATACAAAGTAAAATCATGTGTTATTAATTATTTAATAAAAAATATGAAACTAAATTAATTTAAATAAATATAGACTAGTTCAATGAGTAATAAAAGATTCTAAACATTTCCTAAAAACAAAGATTCAAATTTTAAAAAATAGGTAGGGTTTGAAAAAATTGTGAAAAAAATTTAAAAAAATGTCTCAAAATGGTGACGAATCTTGTTCTTTGGAATCTAAATCTATTGGTAGTACTTAGGTAATGCATTGATTATGTTTTATAAACCTAGACACAACAAAATAGAAGCAAAATGTTGTTAAAAAACAAAGAAAAAAAATCAAAAAACCTACTTGGAAATCCACTCAAAATCCGCTTCAAATCTTCACCCTTTGGTGTAGAATTACTGCAAATGGTCTAGTAAAAGGTTGGGAGGGGGTTTTATTTTTTATTTTTATCTTTTGCTAGAGGAGCAAATGAGCCCCAACAAATGAAATAAAGGTTGCTTTATGCCGGCCTCGGGCCTCTTATTTCTTCCGACGGAGTCCTTTTCACAGACTCAACGAACAAGTTTTTAGTGGAAAAACTTGGCGATGCAAAAGTGGAACTTGACAAGTGGTCCAACTATGGTTCTTACTAACGATTTTCATGTAGACCCCAACTAGTAAGCAGATGACCATTCTTGCTATAATGCAGATTTTGGAAACTAGTTCCCTCTCATATGTCGAGAACTAACAACACATCTTTACAAGTTCTAACTTGAAATTTACTCGTAAGTTTCCAGTGAGTATAGTAAAAACTATTTTGTAAATGTAAGTCCACTTTTAAGTTCCCTTGCAGCCCTATGCCTTATCTAAACCTTTGATGTCAAAAAATTTAGATATTCGTTGGTAAATCAACAAGCATTTGTGGCAAATACAAGTTCAAATCCCTAAAACACATCAATCAAGTATAGCATGTTACTATAATCATATAAAAATGGTCATCTAAACCATAGAGCCCCAATCTCAACAAGTAATCAAGAAACCCTAATCTAGTTGATAAACCTTAAGTCCTAAATCAAACAGGGAATTCCTCAATCTATCAAATTTGAACTGATCTAACCTAAACCCTAGGTCATAATCAATCATCTTACTTGATTAATTAATTAATCCCTAAAATCACATTAAATTGGCAAATAAACTTTATACTAATTATTTAATTGATATTTCTAATATATTAATTAAATAAAATTACAAATTTGTCAAGTAAATCCAAAAAGGAATTAAATTAATTAATAAAAATAAATATGAATTCAAAATCATTTAAATTATTAAAAATGCATATGACATCATCAAATCTAGTTAACTAATTATCAAATTGGAAACAATCTAGTTCCACTCAGTTAACTGATTCTCCACTATTTATCATTTTGGAAACATTTCTGAGAACTGATTTTGGAAGTTTCCAAAAAGACTGATCAGTCAGTTCAATCAACTGAATCTTTCGACCAATCACATTCTTCGCACATGGATTGTGTTTTCTCAAATCGAATATGAGCCACTCTTTTCTTTCGATCTCGACCGTCGATTTGAGAGAGATTTCCATAAAAGAGAAGTTCATTTCCTTCACAAAGGATCCTAACTTTTTCTATCGTTATTATATTACATTTTATTTTCTATCATTCTTAGCTTTTAATCATTTAGCATTGTTGTTATTACTTTCAAGCATGTAAACAATCTAATTGAGAGCACATTTGATTTGGGTTTTAAAATGAATCATCATCTTTCATTTGGTGCTTTAAAATAAATCTAATTAGCTTGGATAAACAACAAACTGCATTTGCATTTAGATTAATCATTTAGTCTCAATCATATAGCTTTAAAATCCTTCATCTAGAATAGTGTGTAGTCATTGGACTTTGCGATGACCTGAGAGAAAAGTTCATACTCCTGCCTACTAGAAGGCAATGAACTGATGTCGGTTAGCTTAGGATGTTTTTTTTAATATCCTAATATTTTCATGTTTTCTAACCCGCTAACCACTTAATGGATCATTCAAGTGTGTGTGTTTGTAGCTTGTAGGCTTACCCAAATTCATGCATACATTTACGGCGCCCATCGTGGGGCCTTCCCACATTCTCCTCTTAAGCCAAATCTGACTCCACCATCACCTCTAGATAGTCGTTTCAGTTCGAAAGAACTATAAATTTGTCCATATCTGCCAAAAATAAATATGTGGCAAATTTTCTTTGCCTGTACGGCTTCTCTACACGCAGATCGAGGTAGATTTTGTCTGCACTCATGTTGAGACAGAGTTGCTAAAATTTATTTTTAAGGGTTATCCCTTAAACCCCCTCTTTCAAATTCTTCCATGCGTCGTAAACGACACTTCATTTACATACCCCTAGCTTAACCCCAGAATAACCTAGCACCTTTACCACCAATTCTTTTTCTTTATTTCATTCGGGGTTTTACTTTCTATTTAAATGGCACTTTCGTCTACCGTGGGGTGCATGTGGGATTAAAAATTCCCACACCCACCCCATACTCCGCCTGCCCTACACTGCGCCCCCACCCCACAGCTCCGCCA
>MU225593.1:736550-760704 GCA_018584345.1 Thuja plicata | reverse complement strand
GCTTGCGCTAACACCCTTCCGCCACTCCTCCCACCTTCCTCCTACCCGCCCTCCACTCCTCCTACCCGCAACCCCAAGCTCCTCCGCCCTTCGCTCCTCCCAGCCTTCACTTGTCACCCCTCTGCATCACCCTCTGCGCAGCAACCCTCCAAACCCTCTGCTCCGCAACCTCTGCCCACGGTCCACCTCCGCCCGAGCTCCACCTCCACCCAATCACCGCCTATCCACCACCCCTTCTCAGCCAACCATACCCTAATTTTGACGCTCGTTCATCCATCATATCGCAGACTTATTTGCTTTTGGTGACAGTCGTCAAACTGTCAAATTTAACCTCATAAAATTATGACATCATCGCACATTTCAAATTTCTATACCCTCACCATATTCAGTTTCAATTTTGTAGCCTAACTTTAAAGTGTTATAACTTGCTCATTTTAGGTCCTTTTTCGGAGCAATTGTTTTTTAATTTTGGGTAGAATTTACTAAGGATCACTGTGGTGGAGTTTATTTCTATTTTTGGTTGTTAGATTTATCATAAACCACATATTTTGATGATTGTATATGCCTAATCCTTCGTTTGGTAACTTCCAGAGCCTCGTTAAGGCTCATACGGTAACATTTTTGCATGCATTTTTTTTAAAGCGCGTGATTTTTTGTCTAGTTTTTTAATATGCAATCAGTGTTATGATTTTTTGGATTTTCTAATGCTAACAAGTTTTGGGCTTTTTTGTTCTCTTGATTATCTTGTTTACAGCCTAACAGTGGTTTGTAGGACGTTGAAAAAGAAGACTAAAACACAGACTACTAACGAATCATCTTGCAGGTTGCCTTGATTGACATAATGCAAAACATTGTGCTTGCATATTGTTTTTGTTTTACTAAAATAGGAACACACATGCAAGAATTTTTAAAATGAACTTCTATCTGGTGTTTTAGGGATGGCAATAATGTCAGGAAAGTATGCTCTCGCCCTTTTGGGATGATCAGAAATCCAGAAACATTATTGTCATTCGTCGTTTGAGATCTGCAACTTTAGAGAGCCTATCCAAGTGGAAAAAAGTACTCACCCTTGGAGAACGACCCAAGTCAGAGCAAGCTAACGCCAAGCTTCTTCGACTCACTATAATAAAAACGCTTCCTCAAGACCAAAGCCTCGGAAGATAAGTGGCATTTGAGCCTATACTCGGCTCTCGCCTAACACAAAGCAGGGCCTCTGGGTCTCAATCACGTATCATGAACTGCTTGTGCTAAGGTGCTCTGTGGGGTTAGCAGCCTGAATCACGCTTGCACGAACACAAAGGATACACTTAAACGAAGACCCTTACTAAAACCTTTTTTAGTTAGTGGCCAAAATCCTTTTTCTACTTGTTGATACAGGCATTGTGACATGCACATGCCTAAGAAACCTCTCATGTACCCCTCTTGTTGAGACAGTAAATTTATGAGGATCCTCAGATCTTGAGAAATTTGAAGCTTGGTAGGCCTGAGAAGTGTGTACTGTGGAGAGGAGTCAGTGCTGCCAAGCTTCTAACTGTCCGACTTGAATGGGTATTTTATTGTAAGAGGATTCAAACAAGTATTGTCCATTTCTTGCCACCTAGGAATAGAATTTGATTGTTATGCTTGGTTCTATGATATTCTTCATGATGTGTCTTGCGTGAGTGAAACAAACAAATAATCAAAATGAACATCAAAATGATCAACAATCCAAAATCTGCACTTCTAGGTGTTAAACCTGTCAACTCTTGTCCAAGTTTCTGCATCTAGTGTCAAAACATTGAGAATCAGTCGAATTGTTGTCCAATTTTGTCTTCCATCGCGTTGGTTATGTCTAGATTTTCACCAAATTTGTGTTCTCATCATCATCACTTATAGTTTGTCTTTGACTGCAATTTGTTGACAGTCTGACTCGCTTACTATTTCAAAATCTGACTTTGTTGTGCTAGTCCAAGTGACTTGTTAATCTTATCTTCTTTATCTGTGATGTCCTTATCCTGAGTTGCGAGAGCAAGTTCGTTAACCTTGACTCAAGATCAAAGTCATTGCTTCTCTCTCTCAGTTGGACATTATCTCCTTTGTCCTTTGGTCTTGGACTTAATCAACACTTTAGATATCATTTCAGCACTTGTCAGGCTGTCAGTCGATTCATCATACCTTCTCTTCAATCTTCTAAGAAAGCGCATCAAGAGAATCTTACAATGTCTAAAAGAAAATGGGCTAAACCTTATGGTCCTAACAATGAGAAAGAAGAAATTCTTATGGCAGCATTATCGAAACAACTTCAAACTTTGAAATCTGAACTCCAAGAATTAAAGGGAGAAGAGGATACACCATTCAATAAGTCCTCATCAAGAAAAGAGGTATCTACGCACAGTAAACCCATCTTTGATCAAGAACAGTTTTATGACCATCCTATCTTTGATCAAGAGAATGTAGAGGAAACTATGACAGAATTTGATGAAAGTATTTTCTATTCGCAAAAGAAAGATATTGCAAGTCAAGAAGTGTCTAATTATCCTTTAGAGAGAGTCTTTACTCCTTTGGGACAATCTTATAAATCAACATTGGAAGAACTTCTTGAGCATAATCTCATCACATTGCCTCAAACCACATCACGTGGATTGAGATTCTTGAGTACGTATTGTGCATATCATAGACACAATGAGCATAAAACTTCATCTTGCATGGAGTTGAAAACATAAAATCCAAGATCTCATAGATGATGGCATAATCTAACTGGAAAATCCTAATGATTCATCTAATCTCAAACATGATCAATATCAGGAATCCATGTCTAGCAATGATTCGCATATCACATCTACTTCTTCCACCATTCCTCCATCTCCTAAAGCTTCAAAACCATTCACACCATCTCTATCAACAACTGAGCCTAATGATGACTATGTCTATCCTCAAGGACAACCTCTAAAATAGATCCAAGCTAATCATCATACGGTTGCAAGTCTTTCTCAGGCTTCAAAGATCATAGACCCAAAGCATCCATGTGTTTCAACGCTTAGCATGCCTACCCAAAATGCTTCATTATCCTTTCAAGAATCCCTTATGCAGATCAAAACTCCTACCTTGTCCTTAGAAGTGGCTCCATGTCAAGAGGGCAATCCACAGTGTGAAGAAACATATATTAGTAATGATCAAGATCAAGACACCATCCATCCTTATCCAATGGTTGACCAAAGTCACATATCTCAAGAGTCTCGTGATGATTTTATTATCCCCTTCTGTTTCTCTCAAGAAGATAACCCTCCATCTCCCAACCAAGATCAAGATATCCTTTCCACCATCTCTAATGAACCTATTGAAAATCAAGAGAAAATTACTCTTTCTAAACCATCTAATGATCCTTGTCAAGATCATAGTATCACATCATCTCCTTGTCATACTCCTCGATATCCACCTCCAAAAATCATCATTCCTCTAAATCCCTTGCATAACGATAAATCCCCTCAAGCTTTAGTTGCTCCTATCCAAATTGCTCCCATCAAAGCTACTCATGCACATATGGATATAAAGATGAATTCAAAAGAGAAGAGCCTTGGTCATGCAGCTCACTCTAAAGATGTTGATATCTCTTCCACACCTGATCTCATTCCAGTTAAATGTAAGCATCAACCTTCTCCATCCTCCAAATCCATCCTTGGTCCCTATATCCCAAAGATGAAACCGTCAAACCTTCCATTTATATTGGGTCCTTATATCCCTCCATCCAACATGCCTATAACTACTAGCTTGTCATCCACTTTCTCTATCCCCTATCAATATCAACAAAGACATACATCCTTGAACTCTCCCTATCAACCCATCCATATGAACCATCCGTATCGTCCCTATTCATCCACACTCCCCAAGTCTTTTGGAAGCAATTTGGATGTGCAACAAAGAAATCATAAATACAAGAATCCACTTACATATGAAGATCACTATGTCCCATCTAATCGACATGTGACTACAAAGAAAAAAGAAATATTCAAGAGACCGCAAAGGTCCACTGAGCAAAGAACAATATCAAAGAAAATACGGGTTCCTAAATCCATCATGGAAGAATTGTGTTCTAAATCATCCAAAAGCAAAGGAAAATCAAAAGCTATGTGGATTCCTAAGTCTCTTATAAAGGACTTGGATACAAAAAGAAAATCAAAAGTTATGTGGATTTCCAAGTCTCTCTTAAAAGGCTTGAACAAAAGGGAAAAGTCAGAGTTAACATCCAAGCTTCCAAAGTCTTCCACTTCATCCGCATCTAAACAGCTCCCATCTTCTAACTCTATTTGGGGTCCTCGTCCCAAAATCTATTACCTTGAATACTTCATCCCCTTCTCCATCCATCTTGTGTCCTCGCGTATCGAGATCCATATCCACTCATACATCAGAGTCTCAAGCTATTCCATCAATTTTTCCTCCATCCGGCCACTACCTTTCAAGGGGTGTGTCAATGTTGATCTTATCACCATTTCCATCTACCTCTACGCAAACTTTTCAATACCCTATCCAATATCCCACACCTACCTTCTATCCTTCCATCTCTCTTATCCAATCCATCACATAAATCCTTGGCTACCATCTTCCTTATCCTCCATATCATTCTTCTTTACCATCACCCTATCAGCATCTTTGAGCATACTTTCAGCGGCCTTGACCTATCATATCATATCTTTCAAAGGAGCACTATCTAAAGAGCAAGAAGCTTACGTTCCTCCATAAAATCAAAAAGTACAAAAGTACCTTGGTGAAAACCTGGTAAACAGGCACCTTGGTAGCAAAAGTAAAGATAAATCAATACATCCTATGTACCATGATGAAAACCTGGCAAACAGGCATCATGTGTAATTCCTCCTACTTGCACTCTTCATTTGGGGGCAAGTTCCTTCCATGTCATCTTATCCATCATATCTTACATCCAGTTAGCCCATGAGCATCCATGTTCCTTCCGGTGATCTTGACAAGGTTGAACCTATCCATGAGCATCATGTATCCTCACATTCATTATCCTTTCCATCAACCTATTCACTTGCTCTCATCCATGGTACCCTATCATGATCTTGTTTATCCCAAGCCTATCCGTCACTATCCTTAAACATCCTTTACACGAATCCCAAAACATTCACTTATACCTCCATCACCCCTTATCTCGATTGCGCTATCATAGCTATATCTTATCCTATCAAATTGACCCCTTGGTCTTGATCAAAATGAAGAACAAAAAAAATGCAAAACAGTTTCTCAAAAACTTCTTAACATGTCCACTCTTTTGGACCACATGTTTTTCATGACATCAAGTCATTATCCTATATACTATCCAACACCGCTCCATGAGCCCACATTGCTATATTTGTTTTTCCCTAGCTTGGGTAATCTTGAGGAGACTATCCTTGAGGGTCGCATTCACCCTCTTCATCCATCATTGTCTGATTGCCTCATCCATCAACTTTCTTATCTATCTGCAATGTCCTACACCTTGCTAGACATTGGGAGCTACCAATGTGATCTTGCTTGAGAATGAATAATCTTTAAAAGGCAAAAAAAATCTAAATATTGAAAAAATTCCTATAAAAATGATCATCTTAGTGAAAACCCAGCAATAGGTGCCTTGATGCATCAATCGAAAAAATGAAAAAATGCAAAAAAAAATTGAAAAAGAACAAAAAAAGGATGACGACACAAACATGCTTACCAGGTTTTCAATGATCACATCATCAAGCAAGACCCCATCGCTTTGGGCATCTCAGCTTCATCGCATCACATCAAGTTGAGATTATCATAAATCAAAAGCAACCCAATCAATTGTCTTATACAGTGATGGATACACTTGAAACCAGACAGATCGGTCTTAGACGAGTTATTCATTTCTGAAACCAGGCACATTGATCCAATTGGCTTCATCACTTCGAATCAAGTCAATTTCTGCTAAATTGCATCTCTCCCAAGTAGGTGAAAACCTGGTAAACAGGTGCCTCTTGTACTTAGCGCTCCATCTATCAATGCTCAGTCTTGGCAATCATTTGCTTCAGTTTGTACATATCTTTCAGTCACTATTGTGACTCTTTGGTTCTTCTGAGAACCCTCCTGGCTTGAAACCGATCCAGAGTCATAACCTGGGGGCAATTGAATCAACTTTGTCCTCGCAGTATGAGTTAAGTCAGTCATCTTCGTTTACTACTAGGAGCATGGGTCCCCAATTTTGATCGTATCTTTGGATTACACCAGAGTTAATAATCTTATCATTTCTGAAGGACAACTCGTTACTGACGCAAACATGTGTTTCTCAACACCCTAATCAAAAGTGTTTCTTAACACTATCTTTGGACACATGTGTTTATTAACACACATTGGATACCGCAAACATAAACAACAAATTGATAGCAATCAAACACATCTTACTCACAAGCACGACAGTGTTTCTCAACACCTCATATATGTACACATCTGAAAACTTTGAAACTGGTTGAAGTATGCTGAACTTTTTGTTTGCTATTTGTTCTCATTGATTTTCGTTAATCTTTTCTTTGTTTACTGCTTGTTGGTATGGTCCTGATGATCCAGCAACGTCAAATAAACTAGGTGTATGTGATAAGAGCTCCTGCATTAAGGCGAAAAAGTCTAACATCCCTCGATCCTGTTTATTTGTACGCCAAGGTGAGGTCAGAACTATCTCCTTGACTGTTATTTGTCTGTTTGTTTACGCAAGATCACACTCGTGGTTATGTTGGCTTTAAATGCCTCGATACTGGTGCACTCTTGCAACATCAACTCGAAACAACGTTCAGGTCATCTCGGCTTTGTGCCCTGATGCTTATCATATATTATCTGATGAAAGTCATATTCATATTCTTATGGTCGCAGTGGCACCAGTAAGGATTGTATTGACTCCAATGTTCCAAAAATGATCGATGATGAAAAAATTTCAATGCTAAAGGTTCAATGACTACACCTTTTGTTACATTCATGTTAGTCCTACATCTACATGGTGTTGAAATCTGCATAATATCGATATCTCTCTCCAATGTGAAGGATCTGAGGTTCTTATCGATCAATCTTCATTTCGTCAAGTGGTCAGTTGTGCGTGAACATGACACCCCTGACTAATTTGACTGTCCTGATTCCATTTTCAGGATCGAAATCAAAAATTGAAATTGACCGCTTGCACAACCAATGGAAATCTCTCATGCTTTTCTTCTAATCAATCCTTGTATCATACTTTTGGTCAAATCTCGGTCAACCATGACCTCCCATCAAGTACAGATTTTGTCCTAACCACTTGGGACCTATTTCTAATCAGATCAGCTTCTTGCATCATGTTATCAATCGAATTACTTCTTATCATTGGGGCACATAGCCATATTTCAATTTCGCTCCTGAGGGGGGCAGGATCAAGACATCAACATTCCAGTGATCCCATTCTCAATCAAAACCTCATCGCTTGGGGCATCTCAGCTTCATCGCATCAAATCAATTGAGATCATCTTAAAATCAAAGGCGACCTAATCAATGGTCTTATACAATGATGAATACACTCGAAACGAGACAAGGTCGGTCTTATACGAGTGGTTCATTATTGAAACTTGATACATTGATCAAATTGGCTTCATCACTTCAAATCAAGTCAATTTGCTTACTAATCAAATCTCTTAACGATTATCAGTTTCATCGCTTCAAATCAAACTGATTATTCGTTCAAACCAATCAAAAGGTTTAAGAGTTCTTGACAGATGTTCAGTTTCATCGGTTCAAATCAAACTGAGTATTATGTTTATATCTTTTGATCGATCTTCGTCCAACCAAGCTCGAAGTTGGTCTTCTTGTTCAAAAGAATGATTTCATCGCTTCAAATCAAACTATTCTTGATCTCATCAATAACAGGTCTTTGAATCAATGCGTTGATCACACATCAATTCAAAGAGGGGCAAATGTAATCACATAAAAATGGTCATCTAAACCATAGACCCCCAATCTCAACAATTAATCAAGAAAAACCCTAATCTTGATAAACCTTAAGTCCTAAATCAAACAGGTAATTCCTCAATCTATCAAATTCAAACTGATCTTACCTAAACCCTAGGTCCTAATCAATCATCTTGATTAATTAATTTAATCCTAAAATCACATTATATTGACAAATAAACTTTATACTAATTATTTAATTATATTTCTAATATATTTAATTAAATAAAATTACAAATTTGTCAATTAAATCTAAAAAAGAATTAAACTAACTAATAAAAACAAATATGCATTCAAAATCATTTAAATTATTAAAAATGCATATGACATCATCAAATCCAAACTAATTATCAAATTAAAAACAATCCAATTCCACTCAGTTAACTAATTTTCCAATATTTATCATTTTGAAAATATTTCAGTTAACTGATAACTGATTTTGGAAGTTTCTAAAAAGATTGATTAGTCAGTTCAGTCAACTGAATCTTTCGACCAATCACATTCTTTGCACATGGATTGTGCTTCCTCAAATCAAATCTGAGCCACTCTTTTCTTTCAATCTCGATCGTCGATTCAAGAGAGATTTCTATAAAAGAGAAGTTCATTTCTTTCACAAAAGATCCTAACTTTTTCTATCGTTATTATAGTGCATTTTCTTTTCTATCATTCTTAGTTTTTAATCATTTAGCATTATTGTTATTACTTTCAAGCATGCAAACAATCTAATTTAGAGCACATTTGATTTGGGTTTTAAAATGAATCATCATCTTTCATTTTGTGCTTTAAAATAAATCTAATTAAATTGGATGAACAACAAACTACATTTGCATTTAAATTAATCATTTAGTCTCAATCATATAGCTTTAAAATCCTTCATCTAAAACAGTGGGTAGTCACTAGACTTTGCGATGACCTAAGAGCAAAGTTCATACTCCTACCTACTAGAAAGCAATGAACCGTTGTCGGTTAACTTAGGATATTTTTTTTAATATTTTGGTTTTCATGTTTTCTAACTCGCTAACCACTTAATGGATCATGGAAGTGTGTGTTTGCAACTTGCAGGCTTACCCAAATTCATGCATACAATTATATCTAATTCAATGTACAAAATACATCGTTTTAAAATTTGTAAATGTTCTTACTAATGATTTCCACCTAGACCACAATAAGTAAGCAGATGACCATTCTTAATAAAATGCAGGTTTTGGAAACTAGTTACTTGTCACACGTCAAGAAATAACAGCACATCTTCACAATGATTTGCACGTAGACCTCAACAAGTAAGCATATGGCCACTCTTAATTAAATGCCGCAGATGACTATTCTTTATAAAATGCAGGTTTTGGAAACTAGTTCCTTGTCACACGTCAAGAAATAACAGCACATCTTCACAAGTTCCAACATGAAATTTACCAATAACTTCTTAGTGAGTATAATTTAAAAACTATTTTGTAAATGTAAGTCCACCTTTAAGCTCCCTTGCAGCCCTACGACTTCTGTAAACCATAATTAATTTAGATATCAGTTGGTAAATAAAAAAGCAATCATGGCAAATACAAGTACAAACACCAAAGGTAATGTCAATCAAGTAAAACATGTTAAATAAATTAATGGTGGAACGTACATCACTCCAAAATTCTGTAAAATGTTCTTACTAGTGATTTGCAACAAGATCCCAACAAGTAATCAGATGACCATTCTTGTTATAATGGAGATTTTGGAAATCAGTTCCTTGTCATATGTCAAGAAATAATAGTGCATCTTCACATGTTCTAACTTGAAATTTCCCAATAAGTGCTTAGCAAGTATAATTAAAAACCTAGAAGAACTAGATATGACGGCTTATCATGAATAAACTTTATGTTTGAAGCTTCAAGGAAAAATACAGAATGGCAAAAAGACAAAGAACAGTGCCTCTATATGGCCTTCAAGCCGATACTCAAAGGCTCAGGGGCCTTTATTTTTTCTGGGTTATAAATTTAAGCCTGTCTTGTTTCGAAATGTAAGCCATATCTAACTTCACTTTACATATAACTGGCACATTCCATTTGTCAAACAATCTTGCATCCTTTATCATCAGCCTAAATTTGTAAGGCACTTTCCATGTAATTCGCACCTTTACTTTGCTAAACATCTCTCCTTGAAATCTTTCATCCTCTTTAAAAGTCAGACAACAGCCAATGATTTCTTTCTGCTGTATAAATGTTCTTCCAACCAACTATACCAATTGGATGTGGTGTAATGCATCTGATTTCTTCATCCAAGGATTGATAATTTGGACCTGTACAGAAACACTAATAAAGCATTTCTATCTTCCATGTACAGGACAACTGCACTTGCCATTTTGTCAGAGCAATTCATTTTTTTGAAACCTTTTGTTTCTTTGCAGCTGGTGCCTTTTTCACACCTTTCTTGGTTGGTTTTGCTGTAGACCTCTTCCTTTTCATTCCACCCTGTACAATCCAATCAATAATTACGTAACAACAAAATATCAAGAGGAATATAAAGTACAGGATATATACACAGTATAAAACTTCAGGTTGTGATATAGAAAAGAACTGACCACAGAAATTGATTAATTTATCAGAAGATAAACTCCTTTTTATCTTAAATATTAGTTACTTTTCCCATACATTGGAAATATTCACCAAATATGCTCCACTTTTGCACTAACCTAATATTCTAGCCATAAAATTTTCTGCTAAGAATAATTAATCCCCCCCCAACTACTAAGAGAAAGGTAAGGTCCACAAGCAGGCCGACTAGGATGGTTAATGCCCATCAAGGATTCACAGAAAAGACAGGTGCAGGAACTGGGCATTGAAGATTCTGCACGCAAGCTTTTTGGTACAGATACCGTCTGTTACTTCAGGAGATGTAGGTTAACCAAGACATTTCAGGTGTTGTTTGAGCTGATTATCCACTCATTCACTTTCTTGAAAGCATTTGAAGGGACAAGGACAATTTCACAATGCAAAGTGTTATGGCATACAATTTGGTCAGCTATTAGTGTTTTCTTACTTATAAAAAGCATGTTATAAGAATTCATTTTGTGGGAACATTTCCCATCCGCTTACTGGGAAAAGTTAAACAGAAGGTAGCATTACTAATCAAAGTTAAGTTCCAGTTTTTTTCCTAAAGATGTTAAAACTCTGCCTGTTAGGACATAAATTCAAATTTTGGCATTTTAACTTTCTAGAAAGAGAATCTCATTTTCTTCTGTTGCTAGGTTGATGTACTTTTATACATAAAGTAAAATAGAATGCATTTCTGTATAAAAATAGTTAATCTCTTCTAACAGCAAACAAAAATTATAAAACATCTCTGGAAAGTTGATACGTTCTCTGAAAATATCCTCCTTTGTAACTGTCTCTCATGTCATTGGAACCTACAAGGATATTTTATGCACTCAGTTTTGCAGATTGGGTGGTTATTTACCCTTTTTGAAAAATTTGACATTCCATATAAAAATAACACAATTTTTTTATGTATAACAATCTAATTTTACTTCTTTAGACGAAGCTTACACAATTTTATAACAAACATTAAAGCATGATATTGATATTTTATTATTTCCTAAAATGAGATTTCCTTACACAAGGGCCATGATAATCTTCTCTTTATCATTACAATTATATGGCATGTCTAATCTAGAAAACTTTCATCTAGTAACTAGTTTGAAGCCAAATGACAATTTTGTAAGATTAGAGTCTCCATCACCTCCTATCACTCTTTCATGGAGCCTGGCATTAAGGTGGACTGTAAGCAGGAGTCAATGCTGAAACCATCATGTTGATTTCATCTTATTAGATGAAGGGTTTTTGTTAATAGATTTTGTACGATGTGCATCCATTGCAACAATTTGGCTCATTAGGCAATATGTCAATAAGCAAGTTGAAAGGACCGAATGAAAAACATACAGCAAATGAAAATTCCACAATCTATAGTAATAGATCATTAATGATATAACCCACCTTAGTGTCACCATAGCATTCAATATCACATAATCTACTCTTGCGAAACTAAACCATTGACCTAATTCAGACAACATGAACAATACAATACGAAGAACACATATCATAGCCTAAAACCTGGAAAAACTGAATTGTATGCACATCCACCAAGCATATGCATAGAAAATTCGCACAAAGAAACACATCCATTCGTCCATACCATTTGTTTGTCAGGCTTCTTTTTAGATTTCGTATCAGGAATATCTGCGGCTTCATTATTTTGCTCAGCTTGTTTTCCTGGCATCCCAATCACTCTGTCTCCCTCATCATCAGAATCAAACATAAAGCCATCCAATGTTCCTGAATAATATGAAAAATGACAACTCCCATGAGCATTGGATTTCTCAAACTATTAAAAAATAATCTCAACATCTCCAAGCTAGGACTTAACGCTTAAATAAAAATCAGTCAGTGGTCAAATCCCGTTCTTTTAACTCACAGCGTAGAAGCATATTCAACAATTAACACAAATAAAGATGCTATATATGACAGTTTACTGTCCAACGAAATCAATTTGGATCAGGATGCAATTCTTTACTAAACACGCTTTTTAAAATTATCAAGTTAAATTGGCCTTTGATGTGTGTGCAACAATAATTCAAATCATAGGTAATATAATACTTTTGAGAGTTGGTCCTAACGGTGAAAAGCAATTCCACTACTTGCCAGGGATGCAAAGGGAATTCTGTTCATTTTAAGGCTTGAAAGAGGTGGATTAAATAGCAGGGTATGATCAATAGAAACTTTGTATATGTGCATGTGTTTGTCACTAGTGCAATGTGTTGTTGCAGTAGAGATTATTATTATTCAGTTTTTGAGAAAAGAAAGAGTTAACATTACATCTTTAACTTATAAGAAAATTTCTATTAAAAAATTGTGACATGCATTCAAATTGAAGTAGATGTATTAATGTATGCCATGATAATATCCTGTGTGGCAACATGACAGATATTATACAAAGCAAAGATATGTTCTACAAAACTAGCATACAATCAATATGCGGAACATACCCCTGTAAACACAAGATTTACACAATCACGGAAAACATATCTTCCATTTGATGATGAAAGAAATGCATTAACAACAAAAAATATATACAACACACATGGAAAGAGCTCAGGGACATGCAAGAATTTATCAAGAACAACATAGGAAGAGTATTCAAAATGGATAAAAGTATAACTGGCTGAAATTAAACAACTTAACTAAGAAGTGCAGAAAACCACCCCACTAAAAATATATATATACAACACACATGGAAAGAGCTCAGGGAAAGGCAAGAATTTATCAAGAACAACAGAGGAAAAGAGTATTCAAAATGGATAAAAGTATAACTGGCTGAAATTAAACAACTCAACTAAGAAGTGCAGAAAAGCAGCCCACTAAGTACCACGTACCCTTCACAATACTTAAGAATATGAATAAAGCTGCACATAATAGAATTGCCAATATGTACAGATAAATTACTTGCAATCCAGTTAGGTTGATGTATTTTTTTTCTGTCACTTGAAGTAATGTAAGTTGTAGTTCTTCAGAAGAAAATATAAGTTAGAATTGCTTGCAATCTCTCTTGGAGCTGCTCTAAAGGCCAATGGTGATCGATTCTGCAAGAGAGTTAATGCTTAAACAATCTTAGGTCAATGCAGTAATGAACAAAAAATTAAATAATGATTATATCATGCCATTCTTTGAGCACGTTTGATTGATAAGTGTTAGAATATTGTCATTGATGTCAAAGGTGGCAAGATTGTTGTCATTGGTGTGAAAGGGCCAAGCAGTGGCATTCAAGTTGAATAATTTAAGGTAGAAATAATATTTTATTTTCAACGAAAAAGGCTGACATATTTTTGGCCGACCCATTTTCTCGCGACTTGCTTTTTGGCCAACCTAGTTAGAAAGGGTATTTTAAATAAATAAAAATTGTTGGTCGACCTAGTTGAGGGGCCATGACCTTTGGTGAAAGGTTCAATTTGAAAGGATATAAATAGAGGTCCTTGAAGTTCAATTGATCATTAATTCATTGAACACCATTCCCACTTTAAGAGCAGATCTACATCAGAAGAGCAGATTATGAGAAGAAATCAGACATACTTAAGAGCAGATTTATGAGAAGAAATCAGACTTTTTGGAGCAGACACAAGGCAGAATTTTGTGAAGATATCTTTCAGATTTGAGAGCATTCATTGAAGATCCTATTGCATATCCAAGTAAAGGTGTATTGTAGATTTAAGAGCAAAGTCTTAAAGGATGTTTTTGTGAGCAGATTTTGAAGATCATCTAGATCAGATCCAAAACACTATTATTACCTTACATTTCAAAGGTTGGAACCTTCTATTCTAAGAGATTAAGAGGCTGATGTCTCTCATTGAAAAAGATTGGAGTCTCTTGCTGAGTTGGAGTTCAGCGGACGGGATTGGTGTCTCTTGTGGATTGTTGCCTACGAACTTGTAAGAAGTTTCCATTAGAAAGCAATATTTTGTCGTGGCTTTCTCCTGGAAGGATTTCCACATAAAATTGTGTGTGCATCATGTGTTCCTTTTCTTAGACCTTAATTGTGTAGATGCTTCGTTCATTGCCTTAAGATTGCTTATAATTGCTAAAGTTAAGCAAACCAGGTGTCCATGCATGCAGGCCTCTACTATTCTAAGGAGTCGTTGGTTGGTGGTGGGAGAGAAGGGGCTTCCCACCCACTTGTTAAGGTGGGGGGGAATTATAGTTCCCCAAGAGGGCCTTAAAATAGTAGGGACATCAAATGAGGTTTTGTTTCTTTGGTAGTCTGCGATAACTAGAACTATTCATGATTATTTGCAAACAAACTCCTTTAGATAGGTTTGAAGATAGTCAATTAGGAATTCTACCTGTCCAGACTTGATTGACTAAATCATATTTTATTAGATGTGCTAAGAAAGTACAAATAATGTCATAAATGGTTAGATGATGTTGTTGTTAGGATTTAGCGCTTGACAATACATTTAAATAGATAAATTAACATTATTGTTAATTTATAAAGTTGGTTTTCGAAGTTGTAATCGGTTTTGCATGGAATAATGGCTTTATAAAACCAATACTATGTAATGGTTTTTTAAGTAATGGGAATGACAAAACTTTTGCTTTTCTTTCATTTTATCATGCTATCGGAGCAGGTTTTGTTGTGTTACCGGGTTCGCACCCACAAGTCCCGAACTGGGTGCGGTTATGCACTGGGTTCGGGGTTGGGTGTGCACCCAGCACTGTGGGTGCACCAGGGTTCACACACCTGCGAACCCGTGCGCACCCACAATGTTGGGCGCACACCCTGTGCGCACCCAGAACAAACCCGGGCACACCCAACGCAAACCCGGGCACACCCAGAGCCCAACTTAAAAAAAAGTGGGCCCAAAGTTAAATAAAAAACATTTTATTTTTTTATTTTTTATTCCCAACCCTACAAGTGCCCAATATGAGGCCTTCAAACACACTTACAGAGATGCAAGTGTAATAGAGGACAAATATTACAGTCATTGAGAACCAAGTATATAAGAGATACTAGGTGGCATAGAAACCATAAATGTCAAGCATCAAGCATTTTGTAAAATACTCTGCTAGTTCTGATCCAAAAATTTGCCCTTTTTGTAGTTTCTTTGATGGCATAAATGCACAGTTTCAGAGTTCATTGGTTGTGACATTGGTTTGATATGTGTTTAGGCAGATTTCTTTGCTCAGAAATGAAGAGACATATACCGGATGAACAAAAAAGATTTGTATTTGCACATAAATTGAAATGACAATGTTCCTTTTTAATATGCAAGAGCCAATAAAAATCTACAAGAAAAGTGATACAAAATTCTGACCTTTCATTGCATGTACCAATTTGTAAATGATTTTTTCGGTGCTGAGAATTACATATACTGGTCCAAAAAGGATGTTGCAGCACTCAGAAATACACAGCAGCATATAGGCAGTGCATTGAATCATTTATATTGCTCAGAATTATTGCCATGTCTAGCATATAGGATTACCAAGAGTAAAACACACACACACACCATTTATATTGCTCAGAATTATTGCCATGTCTAGCATACAGGATTACCAAGAGTAAAACACACACACACACACGTACCCATACGCACCCAAACCCCCAAAAAAAAAAATTCACGCACCCACGTACTGGGTTCTCATACCCGCACCCGTCCCTGAATCCGAACTGGCAACTTAGAGGTTTTGTCTTGGACCTCTCTCTAATCACCCTTCATTCATTCGTCTCTACCTCACAGTGATGCTTATAATCGTGAAGGTCACAAGCAACTGCGACATTTTTCCACCATTCTTGCATCTATCAACAGGTAAGCAATGTAAACTTGTAAACCATATGCAAAACCCTTTTGACTCCATCCATTTGCATTTCTACTTCTCTCCATTATGTCATTCTTGCCATAGTTTAACCATTTAATTTCATCCATTGTTATCATCCAAATATATTTATATACCACATTCAGCCAAAGAAGTGTGCTCTATCCAGGCATTGAAATTGGATGTTTTTCCATGCTTTACTTTGGTGCAGGAATCACCAGAAGTGAAAGGTGTTCAAAAGAATTTTAATCAAAATTGAACATTTTGTGCACCAATTTGAAGAGGCGTTGCAAATTTCTAGAGGTGGTTTGAAAGATTGATGGATTTTTTGAATTTGCAGAGGCGTTTTGAAGATTTACTGAGATATTTTGAAGGCATTTTTTAAAAAGTTTCCAGAGAACCTGCCAAGCACGCCCAGCAAATTGTGGTTGGCATGTCCTCTCCTTAGCCCAAAGCTAAATCTAAGATGCTGTTAGCTCAAATC
The DNA here is from genome assembly GCA_018584345.1 of Thuja plicata. Classification (NCBI taxonomy): domain Eukaryota; kingdom Viridiplantae; phylum Streptophyta; class Pinopsida; order Cupressales; family Cupressaceae; genus Thuja; species Thuja plicata. Next base: position 743,925 of record MU225593.1, on the reverse strand, counting down.
GTCCCTCGTGAGCTAATTAGCATTGCAAGGGGGGCCATTTGAGGGGGCGCACTTGTGCACCACCTCGACTTAGATAGGACCTATTTCAATTTTAGCATTTGTGGCACCCATTTGGGTTAGCCTACTAGCTTAGCTTCTAATTATTCAGCATCATACTTATTTGGGTTTTGGTAGAGCATTATGATCATCGATCAACTTTGCTTTTAATGCTATCAAATTTCCACAATCCATAATAAAATTGCATGATAATCTTGTGGATTATATTGTGTGTGAATTTTTAAAATCAACGTTTTGAATCAAATCATACTCTGTGATTCATCCTCAGGATGAGAAAGTTCAAAGGAGATGTAAGAATAAGTTATAGATCTGGACTACATAAGTTGCAGATCATCCTTATGATGAATCACGGAGTGTGATTCGAAACGTTGATGTTAAAAATTCACACACAATCTAATCCAGAAGATTATCATGCAACTTTGCTTTTGCTTCTCATTAAAATTCCTATTTGGGATTCAATTGGAGATCACAGTTTCAGAGGTTAGATATTCTCCCTAGCCTGCTGTTACTCCAATTAGGTGAAGTCTCTTAGAGACCTAATTGGAATGACAGATTCGATTGCTCTTTCTTTGCAGATCAGTGACACCATTCATGCTTGGATTGGCATTCATACTCGACCACAGCAAACTCATATCGATAACATCTCATCTTTAGCATTGGTGGAAATCAGAGATAATATTCAGTGACATATATTCAGTTCAATACAAGGTGACTTGCGTCACAGTATTATCATCTTTGCCTTGCAACTTCCGATCGCACCTTCATCCGATTATAATCATGCTGCAGACCCGAGAATTGACTTGCATCAATTGGAGTCCGAAGGCATCATAAGATCAGATTGGCAATATCAAACTCAACACAACATATATATCCATAGACAACTTGTTCAAATCAGTCCACGTCACCCTTCAATCAGCATCACCGTTTCGATCAGCATTATCTATCTGTATGCTCCTACAATCTGCTTGCCTACTTGCACAGACCTGACTGTGGCACCATTGCGACTACATACAACGCATATCCACATAATCGCAATATCTATGACATCTGGTATCGAGCAAGGATCACACAGTCAGTCTTCAGCATACCTCTGACAGTAGTTACATCAGCATATCACAGATCTCGGCTTCATGCAGTAGATCGTGGCATTCACATATCATGACATACCTTGGAGAACAGACATCAGCGGCAATAAGGAGGTAACAGAGGACACACATCTGATATCCTAGCAGCATGGCATCAAGCTACCATCGAGCTTGCAATTCCAACACCATTCCTTCAGCACTCTCATCCTCCGTGATTTTCAACAAGGAGTTATCGTTAGAAGACCAAGTCCAAGCTTTTCTTGAGCAGCATCTGGATTCTAATAAACTTCCATGGTTGGCTGAACTCAAAATCTCTGATTTTCTAGTCTGCCATTCTGCAGTTTGACTATTTGATTTCTGTTTATGTGCTTGGGACATTCCAGTGGTATTATTTTTTCATTGAAATATTAAAATAAAGTGATCAGAAGAGGCATTGCAGCAGTGTCAGGCATTTGGAAGGGCTCTTGAATGTTTGTTTTTTTAAACAGTTTTTATTATTATATGCAGTATTTCCATGGTTGGCTGAACTCAAAATCTCTGATTTTCTAGTCTGCCATTCTGCAGTTTGACTATTTGATTTCTGTTTATGTGCTTGGGACATTCCAGTCGTATTATTTTTTCATTGAAATATTAAAATAAAGCGATCAGAAGAGGCATTACAGCAGTGTCAGGCATTTGAAAGGGCTCTTGAATGTTTGTTTTTTTAAATAGTTTTTATTATTATATGCAGTATTTGAATGAGGTGCCGAGAGATTTTTTTAAGGTATTTAGATAGATTAAGATGTTTGCATAGTTGAAGCATTCACAGATTGAATAAAAGTCATTTGTCTTTTCTACCATATATTTGTTGCACCCAGCCACTAACTAATTTTTAACCAAGTTTTATTTTATATGGTTTGATGTTTTTGGTGGCATAAAGATTGGAACAACAATTGTGTCAAAATTCCAGCAGTAAATAAGAGCAGAAACGTCATCTCAAACCACAAATTTCATGTTGTTGTGAAGCAGTCTTTACATTCAAGACAGGCAAGGCAAAAATTTCAATTAAATTTGAAAAAGTATTATTTAGAAGAAAGTGTAGGAAATAACTGTATCTCTTCAAAATAATTTTGTAAAGGTGTGGAGTTTACTGAAGATATAAGGTTTATAAGTTCTATTGAGATCTTTGTACAACCATAAAATGGATAAACTAAGTCTTTATGAAAGTTCAACGGAAATAATTTTCACCATTAGCAAATTCAAATACAATTTGTTATTAATTGAAAAAAATCTCTAGGATATTGTTAATGGTACAATTACAAAGCCAACAGATGTAAATCAACTTCAAAAATGGAAGGTTAAAGATAAGAAACCCTACAAACATCATATGGATTTTAAAATTATTCTAAGGAAATCTGGGAAACATTAAATACTCTGTTTGGATCAATAGCTCTAAGTGCAGAAATATCTATATAACAAAAGTTGTATGAATTGATAACAGAGGGTGAAGATATAGTGTCTCTTATCAATTAGTTCCATTCTTTGATAAATCGGTTGGCTGGCATAAATGAGGAATAAAGGAAAATGATGCAAAAGGCTAAAAAGATGTAGTGTATCATCGATTACATAGTACGAGTACAGTGTAGTTATTTGGAGACCAGTATCATAATGACTGTAATTCTGTACTGCAATAGTAGTATGCTTATTGAAGAAAACAGTAAACTTTAAAGTTTTCTTTGGCAACAATGGATTACTTCTTAGCAAATCACATATGATTTGTAATTCCTTCAGAGCATTCACGGACTCCTTCGAGGTCTGATGTGAGTCTCTGTACTTCAAAGAGAGTTAGTCTTCGTTTCTGTGTCAGCTAGCAGGGGTGCATCTTCCTGAGAACAGGGTGTTTATTATCTTCTTTGGGGCTAACTGTTAAGTGGTTGCCTATAACATTCTTAGAGTGGAGTTGTCATGTGTACTATTAATCTGGTGCTATTAAATGATCTTAAAAGGGGTAGCCTTTGACAATGATGCTCTATATGAAGCAAAACAAAGTTATTACTTTTTGTAAACCCTAATTTCTATAGGGTAGAATAAAAAGGAAAGATATGGATATCCCAATAACATATTTATATATTGTATGTGGTAGATTAATATGATTTTTTTTTAATGGCTCAGTTATTCATCAAGGCCCAATTCATTATTTTAGTTAGCTTCAGATGCTAACGATAAATTACCAATGTGCTCCATCTCATTTATGCTGTTAATAAAAAATGAAATAAGTGTTGAAAGTACCTTACTGTTTGATTTTCACTGTTCTAAAGAATTAATTAGGTATTGATGACATCCAACTGTATCAAGTTCTTTGAATGAACAATATAATTGTGTAAAAACTGTAATAAGACGATTTAAATTAGCATGTGGATAATGCTTCCCACAAATGTGTATGATGAGGAAATGGCTGCTTATGAATTTAAACCTTGACACCAAACCTGATAGGAAATAAATGCTGGTTGGTCAATAAAACCTAATTGGGCAAATAATGGAATGAGCTGGAAACGTGAACATGGAAACTCTTAGCTAATCTGTCACCACCTAGACAACAAAACTAAAATCTGTCAAACAGACAATTTGGAGGACACTTCATAAAAGGATGAGTCTAAGTGTGGAACTTAGAAACCAAAGTTATAGCTCCATAGCATGTTGACACTTCAAAGTCAGGACCGAATAAGTTCATAGATAACCAAGTGTCTCCAAGGAAGGAAGGAGCTCAACAATCTATTTTTTGGCAAGGTTGCATGGACATAGATACGATATTGGTACAATATCAGATACTGGCATTTTTAAAATCCCTAATATGGATACGGCTCGATACAACATTCATAAAAAAACACATACACATTTAACAAAAAACAAATTAATAAAAGGCAGTGTTACCCGGAGACCCGTCTCCCCCCCTCCAGACGCGTCTCGGAGACAGAGACGCGTCTCGGAGACTTTTCGCGTCTCCGGAGACTTCAAAAATGGTCGGAGACTTCATGGCGAAGTCTCCGATTCCAAAAAAGGAAGTCTCCCCTACGTGTCCTAATTAAAAAACAAATTTAAAATACAACATTAAGTCATTTTATGATTTTGACCCTTATTTGAATGTTTTTTTAGCAAGGCCATTTATGATTTAATATTTTTAATAAATATTAAATAGACAAAATTCAAATAAATAAATGATTCCATGTGTGAAAGAATCAAGACAATAACAGATGCTAGAGAGCCTTCTTTATATCCTTTGATAGAAGAAAAAATACATGGAAGATGGAATAAATTGAACACACCCCTTCATTGTGTTGCATATGCCTTAAATCCTAAATGGCATAATACAGAAGAGACCAAGAAGAGGGCTCCACATAAGGATAGAGATGTAATGAAGGGATTTTGGGCTGCAATAAAAAGGATTTATGGTCGAGGTGAAGAGGCTTCGGTTATAAGGAGTCAATGGAATAAGTTTTCACGTGAGCAAGGTGATTTTACATCAATAGAAGCTTTATATGATATGCGAGCAAATAAAGACCCTATAGAATGGTGGTGGAACCATGGAGGTGATACTCCTGAGTTGCAATCATTTGCAATAAGATTGCTCTCAAAAGTGGTTAGTTCTTCAGCTAGTGAGAGGAATTGGAGTACTTATGGTTTTATTCATTCATTGAAGAGGAACTGATTGGGGTCAAAGAAAGCAGAGAACCCGGTGTACATTCATAGCACACTTCACCTTCTGTCTTGTGTTGATCCTACATATATGGAGGGTCCTTCAGCAAAATGGGACCAAATTGCACATGATGGATATGCTGCAATCATGGTGGAAGAAGCTATTGAACCAGATGGCCTTAATTAATTGCCTAGTTATACTACCATCAAAGGAAATTGAGTTGGAGAGTGATGAGTTTCTGGACAGCATCATAGCTGAAGACCTTGAGATGGATGATCAAAACCTTGTGGAGTAGATGAGATAGATAGATTTCTGATTTTTGTTTACAGTTTTGAGTTTTTTGCTTGCATATCAGCGATTTAGCATCAAACTATATATATTTGAATTTTAAATTTCAATATGTAATGATAATCTCAGGGATTATTAATCTGATTATTGATATGATGATGATCATATGCGATATTCAGAAATCAGATATGACTATGAGATATGCAATAAGAGTTTTGAACTTTTGAACTATTTGACTCTACTAATATGACATTACAATTTAGTATTAGTCTTTGACTCTTTAAACTTTTAATGTTCAATGTTCATAACTTGATACTTATAACTTTCCATTGTTCTTGTTTTCAAAGCACTATGTTATGAATCTATGGTATTTCTTAAAAATTATTAAATTATATTAAAAAAAAATTTGCCGTCTCCTATTTTTGAAAAATAGGCGTACCAGTACCGGTACCGGAGACCTCAAAGTCTCCCCATCTCCGGGTAACCTTGATAAAAGGCAAAAAGCCTACATAATATTTATGTTTAACAAAATTTACTAAGTTATCAGTGGAGATTTTAATTACTTCATAAACAATAGACACATAATTGCTACATAAATAATTATAAGTTGATTTAACAATTTACAATGTACAAAAAATATAAAAATCAGGACCTATATTTAAATTAATAATATCATTTACATTGAAATTAAAATAAAAGAATTTAAATTTAAATATTAAAAACATATCTAAATTAAAATATATCAATGCTCCCTCAGGACACATCCCCTACCTTGGTACCCCTGTCCACGTCCCCGAAACATTTCAGGGACTCGGGGACTTGGGGTTCCATTGCCTAAGACAGCCCCTTACACTAGCAGTGACTCAAACTTGATCTCCAATTTTGATACAGACCTACCGATTGCATTTTCTGATTCGGAACAACCATATATTTTCTATGTTTAATATGTATGCATATTGACAATGAAATCATTTGAATTTTGTTAGTTTGTTTGTCAATTCTCATGTGAAAACTAGATTAAGCTTCTACAATGTCTATGATGAACACTTTATCAATGTTATGACATGAATACTTGAAATTTATCTATAAATTTCCCTATCTTTTAATAGTCGTCCCTTGTCATCCCTTAAAAACTGGCCCAAAAGTACCCTCATTTTGGAAACACTTATCACTGTTCCCTTCTGTCCCTGTCTCAAAAATGTGAGGGGGAGCATAGAAATATATTAAAATTTTAAAATTTATATATAATGAATTTAATAAGTAATAATGGGCTAAATTTAAAAAAAAATCATTTTAACATTTAATTTTTTAAATCTTAAATAAAAATAAAAAACTAGAACAAAATAAGTAAACATAAATTAAAATAACAATAAAATTTAAATATTAATAACTTAGGAAAGAATAAACAATTAAATATATATTAACAAATTTTGTTTAAAATTTTAAATAGTTTTTATATCTATAACATTTAAACAATATAATGAAAATATTAAATACAAATATAAAATTATAAACGACTATTATTTTTTAATTCTTAAAAATTAAAATGCCAAATAAATAGTACAATTGTGTTGGAAGAACACCTAGAAAAATGGGTTGTTGAAACAAAACAACATTCTGTTTGTCTTCATCATTTGGTGTAGATTTTGTTTAAAAAAAAAAATTGGCACAATTGAAGTTTTTCTAAATTAATTTAGTAAGGTTCATCTCCATATTTTTAATAATCAGATCACATACACATCTGACACAACTAACTAAAAAATCAGTGCTTTTTCAGCACTAGTTGGTACAATCTCATATGCATATTCATGTCATATTGTACATGCATCCATATCAGATATTGTGGTGTGCACACCTAACAAGGTAGCACGGGCATGTTTGGCTACTCCAATTTCTTGTGGATGCATGAGTATCCTCAAAACAATTTAGAGGTGATGTTGAACTAGAAGACAACATGGCATGTGCTTTGCTCTACAAGTTATACCCTCCAAAGAAAAAAGAAAAAATGTTGGGGTTCTAATTTGGGGGATAATTAATGGTCTTCCCATGCACTAGATGAAGGCAACTGAATCAATGATCTGCTGATCATAAAACAAAGAAATATGCAAAAGCCCAAATTGCCTTAGAGAAATAAGAGCAAGGGCATCCATTATGGTGTTCAACCATATTCACCAATATTACAACCATAATATTAAAGACCTACAACTATCAACTACAAACATAAATATACACAACCATATATTTAATATGGGACTCAATAGTCAAGAAAGAC
>MU225593.1:713127-724820 GCA_018584345.1 Thuja plicata | reverse complement strand
GGATCCCCTTAGTCCCCGTCGAGACACAGACAGTTGTCGCCACTAGATGACAAAGCAGTTGACATTGAGGAGTGCAGTGGAGGTACTCAACATGTTTCAGTTGGAGGTGAGGATGCGGGGCCAAAGGGTCCGACCCCACCACAGTCAGAGGCTACACCTGAGGAGCCCGAGAGTGAGCTAGTCGCCATGGGAGCATTCATGGTGGAGATCTCCGAGATTGGAGATAAAATGCTGGAGATGGGACAGAGGCTGGCAACTTCTATGCGGACTGTTGGGCTGGATGTGGCAACTAGAGCCATGAGCCGCAGTCTTAGTTTTCTCACTGGGCAATGTGAGGGGGAGTTTGCGAGGTGTTTCCTTTCTGAGGGGTGGCCCGCCATAGAGACTCCAGCGATGTTGGAGGAAGGGTAGGCTTCGTGCTTGCCAGGGGGACATCAGTTGTATTCTTTGCTCCAGAAGTTGGAGCAAGGCTTTCGAGCTGTGTATTTGGATATACGGAGGGCTCAGCATGCCAACGGTGTGGCGGAGGCAAAGAGGGGAGTAGCCGTTGCAGCCCAGGAGGAGCTCGCCACTCGCCTCCAAGTTGTTGAAGTTGAGTTGGTTCGGGAGCGGGAGTCTCGGGTAGCCTTGCAGGTCCGGCAGGAGGAGCTGGTACACTTGGAGAGTCATCTGCGGGATGAATTGGCTCAACTTCAGCAACAGTTGGTGGTCGCACAGGAGACAGTCGACCTGAAGGATAAGAAGCTCTTGGAGGCGGCTTTCATGGTGAAGACTATGTGGGAACGCCAGTTGCTCGCAGAATGTGATCTAAAACACAGGACTGAGCAACTTCTTGAGCTCCGAACATGCACACCTACTACACTGGGCCCTTCTTCATGAGGGACACTTCCTCTACCTCCTACTTCTTCATGAATTTTCTTTAGTTGTCTATTTCATCCCATTTTGTTGTGGGTCGCGGACATTTTGTTTTGTCGTCCAGAGACTACTTTCTTTTTGCGGGGGATGATGTTGTCGGCATTGTGGCAGTTAAATAGTTATGTACCGAAGGTAGTTAACAAGTGCGACGGTTTGCCTCGCACCCATTCAGTACCTATATGTACTAGTTTCTCGACAGAAGAGAATGCTCTGGTACAAAAATACCTTTGTGCTTAAATGATGAATCTATGAATAAAATGTTGTTATACTTTCTCTGTTGAGTACTTTACTTTGTATATGTCTTGTTAAATTCTGTTTACCCACGAGGGCAAACAGAAATCTTCTACAACTCAGTGAGTCTGTTAAATTCCGTTTACCCACGAGGCCAAACAGACATCTTCTACAGCTCAGTGAGGATTTGGATCTAGTGGTCCTTAATGGGCTATCGTGTTTCCCTGGATTGCACTATTCACGTGCAGGCCTCGTAGTGGTGGCACCAACGTGGTGGACTACTCTCTATCCCGACAGTCCATCCCCTCCATTGACTACTTCTCCGTCACCCCCCTTCCTCTAGCTGACCATGCGTTGCTTCGTCTCTCCATCCCCTGTACCCGCTCACTCCCCTCCCCCCTCCTTCCCGCACCGTTATTCACTTTGACGACGGTGATCCGAACTTATTTACCCACCATTTCAGACATTTCCTTCCCCCTTACTATTGATTTTTATTATAGCTATGATCGAAATCCAGAAGCCTACATAAACAACACAAAGATTGTGTTTATATTGACATTATTATTGTGAGATAATATAATAATTGTGATAAATAATATAATTATATATTGATATTATATTACTATATTAATATATAACATAATTATTTAATATATAAATTTATAATTATATATATATATATATATATATATATATATATTATAATCAATTGAATCAAAGGGAGATATTCGATTGAAATTAGGGAAAATCCAACATGGTATCAGAGCAGGAATCATTTCAGGGCCGATCTGCAATTTAAACTCCTCGTGATCAAATTAGTGGTCTCAATTAAATAATGATTGATGAGCACGATATTATTAGGATAGCGCAGCAAAAGCATTCATAGGCATGGATACAAGTCGATATGCAAATTGAGGTTCGATTCAATATGCGTTGATTGTTTCTTCGCGTTGGACTGTCTATCCGCATGGTTTGACAGAGTTTGGGACTTCTATTTGCTTGTGGTCAATTACGTCGCCGATTTGATTGACTGTCGGATTGTCAATGTCACCTGTGTTAAGATGTGTGCAAAGGATTGACCGTGTTTGGCAACACTGGCAGAACTGAGAATGGAGAGTCCCTTACTCGTTGGATGTGCGATGTGTGATTAGTGTTGACTGTATAGGTCAAGTTAGGTTGAAGGACCGTGTGCGCTAGGGTTTCAAGTTGCTTTGGCGATGTTGTCTGTCTACTTCAGAGATCTAAATGTTCGTTGAGCATAGAGATTTGAATGACCGCGTTCTTGTCTGTGGGTTGCTAAAACAACAAATCACTGTGATTGATTTGAATGGCGTTGCGCCAAGAGAGAGAGGGCCATGCAAGATGCTGAGGTGGCAGAGACCACATTGGGGTCACTGATTTTGTCTGCAGTCCCAGTGCGCTGGATCTGGAGCTAGGGGTTATCACAATTGAAAAATGCCACACAAGCAAAGTCAAAACACCGAGCTTTATTGGTTAGAGATGCACGTTCTATATGCTACTTGGGAAAGTTGTGTGCACCACAAGGAGATTGTTTATTAGCTTATGAATCATCTGCATTAGTATGAACAGGGCCCTTGGCGTCATTGGCACGGGGTCCCAAATATATATTTTGGCGGGCAATATGAAGGTGGAGAAGTTACGAACTATCAATATATATATATACTATGTCAAAAGGTTCAAATTTGAGTTCGAGTTCAACAACCATGAAATTTGGATGAAGTTCGACAAGGGTAAAAATTCGGATTAAATTCGGCTTAGATAAATTTTATTTATTTTTAAATATAAGTAATCTATTGAATAAATTATCAAAACAATTAACATTGCTAAATAGATTTGAAATCATTATAAAAGGATGACACATTTATTAAATTTATAACATAAGGAACATGTGAAATCATGATTGCAAAGATGTTTTATTCTAAAAAAGGTACAATCAAAAGTCAAGACTTTAGAATTTCAAAAGAGCTCTAAGTCATCAAGAGCACTTGGCTCAGATGGTGTATCATCTTCATCAATATAACTACCCAATTCTTCATCAAAAAAGTCAGGCTCGTCTGCACTTGGCATTGCTATGTCTTCTAAAATTCGTTGTTGTGAAGATGTGGTCATTTGCTGATTTGTTCATGAACAAATTTAAATTGCTGTGAACATAGACAAGATCTCCCAACTTTCCAGACAACTTGTTCCTCTTTTTTGAATGGATGTGGTCAAAGCAACTCCAATTCCTCTCACAAGCTGATGAACTTGCTCCTTGACTCAATATTCGAATGGCGAAGTGCTGAAGTTCAGGAGTTTGTGCTCCATAGCTCATCCACCATCTATAGCTAGGTACCTCATCTCGTGCCATATCATATTTGGCTGCTGCTATTCCAAACATTCCTTCAGCTTTCTTGTATTTCCAGCCTTGGTCTCTGATCAGTGCTGCAACTGTTGGATCTAGTTCAAATTTGCTAATGGCTTCATAAAACCCTGCCATAACTTCACTGTTACCTTGTCTATCAATGTGAAATAGTTTGGGCTCCAAATAGCATGTTGCTGCATGTAAAAGCGTGTGTATCATTTTCCATCTGGAATCGACTGTCTCCCATATCTCCATGTACTCTGCTTCCACATTATTTAGTGCTCTTTGTATAGCTTCCTTACAACGGTCCATGCTTTCATAAAGCATGTCAAAGCAAGGAGTGTCGCCATCAACCATACGAAGCACATCAACAATAAGCTCACATACACTCAAAACCTTTGCTCCACTTTCCCAAAAGTTTCTATTTAAAATAATTTTCTCTATGTTCTTCCCCTTAGCACTCTTAGAAAGTGTTGAACTTTCCCACTCATTGGAACAAATAACAGATCTCAAAGTTGTTTTCTCTTCAACCACTCTTTTCAAAGTGATGTAAAATGAAGCAAACCTTGTGTCACAAGGCCTCAATAACTCTCTAGATGCATGTTGCCTATAAAGGCTCAGTGTGAGACGATGATTTCTTATGAAATTTGCAATTGTTCTTCCTCTGTGAATTGCTTCATATATCCACGAAAATTTAGCCAAATCATGAAGCAACAAATCCAAGCAATTGGCTGCGCATGGACTCCAATATATTGGTGGGTACTTTTCTACAATCAGTTTCCCAGCTCCCACACAATTTGCTACACTATCAGTTACCACTTGAACCACATTTTCCACCCCTACTTCAAGAACGGCTTCCTCTAGTATTTGGAATATATACTCTGAAGTTTTCTTTTTGTTCATAACGTAAATCACCTTCAAGAACACAACACCTTCACGACAAGCCACTAAAACATTGATCAATGGTCTTTGACACATATCTGACCATCCATCACTTAATATAGTGCAACCTGTTGTCTTCCACGAGGCTTTGACCTCAGTTAGTTTCTCAGTCACTCTATCTTTTGACCTCTCCAAAAGAGTTGTCCTGAAAGCCTCAGAAGAGGGAGGTATGTACCCTTTGCCAAACTCCGCAATTCTTTGAATTGCATTACGAAAATGCGGATTTCTAGCTACATTGAATGGAATGGCACTTGTATAAAACAAATCAGCTAGTGCATCATCTACCTCTTGTTTCTCAACTAGTTTCCAAAAGTTGCTCAATGTTCCACTCTCTTTCAATGCTCCTATGGCCTTGGGTGGATTGGTAGAGGAAGACATAATAGCTGAGAATCTAGACACAACTTCTTCAATTCTCTGTTTCTTTTGCGCCTTCTTCATCTTTATTGCAATTGAAGAGGAATGTTCTTTCTCTAAAATAGCTCTAATCTCTGCGGTTACACTTGGACATGCAGTAACACCTCCACCTTTACCCCTCGTAATACCAAGTGGTCCATTACCCTTGTTAAACTTCCAGTAAAAACTTTTGGGCACTTGTTACAACGGAGTTCAGCACCATTACGAGTCACATTTTCATGCCTCTGAAGTTGATTTGTTGGGAGCCATTCCAATCTGTACAATACAAAAGAAATTAAGATTTAATATTTAAAATATTAACTAAATTTATTTAAAAGAAATTTCAAAAATATGATATTTTATTTTTAACTCTACAAAACAAAATAACTCAATAAAGTATAAAAATATATTTTTAATATTTAAATATATTAATTTTATAATTAAATAATATAATATTAAATAATTAAATATTTATCTATTAAATTTAAATTGCATATTAATGTTTAGCATATTTGTTAATATTTATTTATTCATTTTTTACATTTGTTGAATATTAGGTTAAAATCTAAATTGATTACTTTAATATGATATTTCAATTTAATAAACGCTGGTAAAACTAAAAATTATACAAATAAAATAAAACAATACTAACTTTAATATTCATATAATAATATTTCATTTTTAACAATTAAATAAAATATGAAATAAAATGTAGGAATAGTAATTTAAGTCTATTATTAAAAACTTAAAAATCATCATGTAATGCATTTATAATAATATTGACTTTTTAATATAACATTTTTCAAGATAAAATATTATTATCTACCTAATTAACTATAATCTATAACTTTTTAAAATCTCTATCATCTATCATTCTATTATTACAAATTTAATACAAGATTTTAAAATATTGATTTATGAATTTTATATTTTATTGTAAAACTATTAATAAATATATAGTAATGTAATACTAAATAATTTAATAAACTATTGATAAATATATATATATATATATTTATATATTAATATATTAATATAAATGTAAGACTAAATAATTTATAAACTATAGTTTAAGAGAAGTCATAAAAATTAAATCAAATAACTTACCTCTTTACGACAGATTCTACAGAACACGACAGACGGAAGAGAGCCGCGAACAGGCAGTGGAAAAGGCAGAGACCAAAGAGGAGCGATTTGCCTCAGCAAGAAGGAGCTATTTGCTTCAGCAGGAAGGAGTGATTCAAAATCCACACAAAAATTGCAGTCTACAGCCCAGAAAATGCTTTCACATTCCAGAAATTTGTTTTCACGTTCCAGAAATTTGTGCGTTGAAGGGCTCAAGAGCAACTCCTATATAGAAGAATGGGGGGGAAAAAAAAAATATAGAATGTACCTACTAATGAAAAAACCGAGCAAAATATAGAATGTTTCCGCTAATGAAAAAGCCGAACAAAATGGCGAATCTTAACGATTATTTTAGAAATGTTTGAAATTCAGGAAAATCTGAACTTTGCTTGAGATTCGCTGAATGCTGTGACTTAGTATATATATATATATATATATATATATATAGATGTCGATTTCTCCCTTGTACCCTATTCCATGTCTGTTCTTGATTAGCAACCATAATTTTCCCTCTATTAATAAGCAATATCATGGATGCTTTAACCACTATTTGATTGATATATATATATATATATATATCAATCAAATAGTGGTTAAAGCATCCATGATATTGCTTATTAATAGAGGGAAAATTATGGTTGCTAATCAAGAACAGACATGGAATAGGGTACAAGGGAGAAATCGACATCTACAGGTTGTGAGTGTTGTATATGCAGCCTTAGTATTATTAGTCAATAGTCAATAATCCTTGATGATTAAGGACGAGCTATAAACATCTTAAAGGTCAAGGTTTTTGCACACCAAAAAAAAAATGTGATTACCTTGGTTTAGAGGTCAGCTTGCTTACCGGTCCTTGTAAGGGATTGCGGGTTTATATCCTTATCCACAGAGCATCATCTTAGATCGGACATATTCTCCTAATTGGTGGCATATACATTATCAACCCTTTCATATATTGGATTGGCTATGTATAGGTCGTATCATAGTTTGATTGGCTCGCCTATTTGTTTGGCGTGAGCTTGTCTCTATCGGCCCTTTCTTGCATTGATTTTGGCCCACGTGCCTTCGAGGTTGACATTTTTTTGTGAAGCTTGGATCCACTGGCTGCAATGAAGAACCCGCCTTGAGCCTACAGTTTTAATATGACTGCAATTATATAAGGCTGCTAATGGTAAGCGCCTGAGTGTAAATTGGATATGTTCCCTGTTGTAAAATAGAAATGTTTATCAACCACCGTAGATGATGGAGGCATTGTCATTCGCATCCACTTGACATTTCGGGAGTTTTCTTGGTCGTCTTCTCAATATCTAGGATATTATGCATTCTTGGTGATGCGATTGTGGTTGTCCTGGTTGTCGGAAGAGTGCGAAGTTCAACATGTAAGAAACTATATTCACTGTTGCTAATTCTATGAAGTCATATTGACACAGCTCATGCTGGAGAATATCAGAATATCTGCACGGGCCTTGGTAGGCTTTCTACGGGATTCGTTGTTAATATAATTGTGCGACATCTTGCTTACAATGCTTGAATTGACACCTGGAACTGATCGATGGTAGCTCCTCGCACAACATATAACCAAGAAATTAGAATGGGAAACTATTTGTTATGGAGGACACAGTTGCATCGATCGTATTGTTGTCCGTTACTGGTAGCACCTTTGATAATTGTAGCGATTGTTGCTTGCTAGGAGAGAAAAGCTTATGAGACATTACCTTATCTTTGGCAGAGAATCAGACTGCATACGAAGTGTTACAGTCTAGTGGAAAGGCTCATATATAACGATTGGTGGGCCGCAGGAACAATTCACGATTCCGATAGTGTAGCTTCAAAGCTCGAAGGATGGAGTGGGCAAAGGACATGAAGAGCACCTTGATCAGCAATCATTGTAAAAGAGGTCGACTACATGGTCTTCACCACATGCTTTCTGATATCCTTCTATAGAACAAACTTGGTTACCTGCATCACCCCTTCTCGTGGATGACTGGCAGTGGAAAGATCAGAGCCATCTGTCTGGTTTGTGGCTCGCTTGTATTACTGCTTGGCAGTGTGTATGCTGAGAGTGCATTAGAATCTCCATGAAAGCATTTGTTGAGTGACTATGGATTGAGCTGATGAGGAATCTAAGTCTGTCATGCAGGTTCTTGCGCCCTGTTCTTCTACACTACACTCCCGTTGTGGACAGCTGAGGTTGAGATCTCTACAACACTATTGCAACTCCCCAAGGAGGAAGACTCTAGTGGTTCTGGATAGCTATCTTGAGAAGTTGATGAAAAGCTGCTTGTGGTAACATGCAAATGAGAATTTTGTGAAATTTGCACATTTATGAGACAAGCTTGGTGTTGTGGAAAATATATCCCTTGCTGAGAGGGAGTGACATTTCATCAAAAGCAATCTTGGATGGGGAGGTCAGAAGGTTGATATCAGATTCAGAGGGAGTCTGACATTTCATCTAAAGCAACCTTGGATGAGGATGTCATAAGGTTGATATCTATTTTAGAGGGAGCCACATCATCATGAAGATCTGCTTAATGCATTCTTCTTTGTGAGGTATAAGTTTGAGGTGCAAGCCCTTGTTAATGCATTTTTCTCTTTGAAGAGAAATTTGAGGTATCAGCCCTTGTAGCATTCTTCTCAGTGAGAGAAGTTTGAGGTATCAACCCTTGTAGCATTCTACTCTGTGAGAGAAGTTTGAGGTATCAGCCCTTGTTCCACCCTCTGGGAGTAGCCATGGTGGATCCGCCCTCTATGGTTCATGGTGGATGTCATGTGTGTGACACCATGTCAACACCACGTGAGAGAGGTTCGTCATGATTTTCTTGTACTTGTGTGTTTACCCTTTGGATGAGCCATGGCTAATATCATTGTGAGGTGACGATCTCACAATGATGAACACTTTTACATCTTACCATCATTGTGAGGTGACGATCTTACAATAATGATTGAAATCATGTGAGGTGATATCTATGAAAAAATCCATAATGGTGGATATCACGTAAAGTGATATTTATGGAAAGCCATAATGGTGGATATCACGTGAGGTGATATCTATGAAAATCCATAAAGGTGGATATCACGTAAAGTGGTATTTATGAAAAGCCATAATGGTGGATATCACGTGAGGTAATATCTATGAAAAATCTATAATGATGGATATCACGTGAGGTGATATCTATGGATAAGCCATAATGATTGATGTCACGGTAAGGTGATATATATTCTTTCATCGCCGTGAGGTGATATCTATGGATAAGCCATAATGATTGATGTCACGGTAAGGTGATATATATTCTTTCTTCATCCATGGGATTAGCCATGATGATATGTTCATTTGTATTTCTAATCATGGGTGTAGCCATGATGGATCCACCCTCTGGGAGTATCCATGGTGAATGTCACTATGTGACTCATATTTAGAGAAGGATTATTCCCTAGCTAAGAGGGAGTGTTGATTTTTATTGTAGCTGTGGTCAAAATCCACAAGCCTACATAAATAACACAAAGATTGTGTTTATATTGACATTATTATTATGAGATAATATAATTATATTATTATGGTATAATATAATTATATCATTGTTATATTATTATTATTATAAGATGATATAATAATTGTGATAAATAATATAATAATATATTTATATTATATTAATATAATTATTTAATATATAAATTTATAATTATATTAATAAGAGTGGTGTCCCTTTACCAAGGGACACCTCTTATATATATATATATATATATATATATATATATATTATAATCAATTGAGTCAAAGGGAGATATTCGATTGAAATTAGGGAAAATCCAACACTTACCTCTATTCTCCACTTTGGGGTGCGTCGCCATCATGGTCTCCCATTTTTCTACAGCCATATGGGAGGTCGTCATGTCTTCCTTCCCCCATTTTCCCACCCCAAAGCTCCTTCCTCCCAGACCTAGGAACACATGCCCTATGAACAAATGGTATGATGAGGACTGTAAGACATCTCATCGAACCCTGCAGTCGGGCCTTTATGCTCCACCACCCATCTTACACCTCTCTAAAGACCTATCGCCACCTCCTCCGCCATAAGAAGCGCCTTCACATCTCCAAGCGCAGACGTACCCTTCTTGCCTCCCTCCACAGTTCCCCCAATTTTTCCTGGCGTACCCTCTTCCCCTGCCATACCCCCCCCAAGTGGATCACAATTCATTGGTTTCTCATACACCTGCGCTCTATGACATCCCTGGTCAGCACCCTCTCTAGGTCACGCCCCCCTCTCACAATCACATTTTCTCCTATACCACTATCAAGGAGGCAATCAGATCTATGAATTCTAGCAGGGCAGCTGACGAGGAGGGCTTTAAGGCTGAGCTCTTTAAGCACAACTTCACAGTTTTGGGGTCTTACTTAGCTGATCTCTTCAACCTGGTTGTTTACACAGGCTTCCCCCCTTCTTGGGCGCACCACATCATCCATCTGATCCACAAAGCGGATCCTACCTCGAACCCAAATAATCACAAGACTATCATGGTTTGACACACCTTCTCCAAGCTATACGCCACGACCCTTCATATTATTTTATCGAGAGAGTTGGATCGCCGTCGCATCTGGGCCAAGGGGCAAGTAGGTTTCAGACCGGATTATCAAACTATGGATCACATTTTGACTCTTCGAGGCATTATTGAGGCACGTCATCACTCCTTGAAGGTATATTGTTGCTTTGTGGACTTCCGCAAAGCCTTCGACTCTGTCACTAGGATGACCCTTTTTTCAGAGGCTTCGGGATATCCTTATTTGAGAGACTTTTAGCGGGCTATCACGAGACTCTACAAGATAGTTTTGGGTCGTCTCAAGACCCCTTTTGGGCTTTCGGACTTTATCAAGAGCACCATTAGGGTTAAGCAAGGCTGCCCCTTGTCACCTACCTTTCCGGTATGTACATTGATGAGTTGGAGAGGTATCTTTAGGACCACACTCTCCCTAGGGATGGTTGTCATCTTCACCAGGTTCTGATCTCTATTTTGTTGTTTGCGGATGATATCGTTCTTTTAGCCTCCTCTCGGAGGGTTTACAAAGACAGTTGGACGCTCTTGAGTCCTTTTGCGAGCGATGGCATTTAACAGTTAATTTGGGGAAGACTAAGGTGATGGTCTTCAATGCTCGTAAGACCTCTCACCTACATTTTTTCTTCATGGGCCTAGAGGTGGAGATCTCGTCTTCATACATATATCTATGGGTCAAGTTTTCTGGACCACATTTTTCCATGAGACCTGCCCTTCAGCCGCAGATAAATAAGGGATATGGTTCATCGGCCGTCCTCGAGCGACAGTGTTTTTGGCACCATTTCCAAGACACTTTGTCCAAGATGACTCTTATGGATACACTTATCAAACCTATTGTTCTATATGGTTCGGTGGTGTAGGGTCCTTCGCTAGACTCCGATTGGGCCTTGGCCGAGCGGGTTCAGATTCTCCTCCTCCGGCGCATCATCTGGTGCAAGCAATCCATTCCGCACAACATTATTCTTGCAGAGTTTGGGGCGCGTCCCTTTAGGCTTGAGACCATATTTGATCTGGTTTGGTACCTTCACTGCATTCGGGGCTTTGTTGATTCGGGTGAGGAGTGTGACTGATACCCCTACCTTACATACCGCTCTTCTGAGTTTATCGTTGTTTCTATTGACTCCCCCAGTCGAGCTCGTGGATGGTTTGCTGAGACTTCAGCCCTACTTGGGACTAT
>MU225593.1:701339-713059 GCA_018584345.1 Thuja plicata | reverse complement strand
CCCCCCCCCCCAACCCGCCAAGAGCTGAAGAGGTGCATCAAAGATGACATTTAAAAGAAGTTCATTCGTACTATTTGGGTTAACCCCTGCGGGGGTCTTCGCCCTAAGATGGCCTTTTATGCAAAGAACTTTCTGAATCTAAGGGATGGACTCATTGTTCACCCTTCCTACTTATCTCACCACTGGCCACATTCCCTCAGGATCCCTCTTGGATCCTTCAAAGCAAGTTCACATCGGCTACGTTACAAGTCCGAACATCATATTGACAAAGTCCACAGGATTTGTCATCTTTGCAACATTGGGGAGGTAGAGTCTGAGGAGCACTTCATTTTTTGTTGTCCTCTATACTACGAGATCAGGGGGAGGTTCTACTGCCTCTTTAGGGAGGTGCAGTTGCTATCTACCTTCTTCAAATATACCGACCAAAGATGCCTTGCCCTTTACTTTTCGGAAGCCCTTAGGCTTCAGGATCACACCCTTCAACACCAGCATCCTACGACGCCTCCACCATGTCAGCTTATTACTTCTTCACAGGGATTCATTCAACGCACGGTACAAGGAGGCGGCTTGGACCTGCCACTTATCCCAGATCTGTGAGGTCCAGGACGGGCTCCTCCCAGCAGAAGCCATCCTCATCTAGGGCCACTCTGAGGCGTCCCATGATTCTGATTGATCCTATTGCTTATCCTTCAGTTCGGAACTTCATCATGGCGGTTCGGAACCCTTAATTGGGTTCGAGAGGTTTTCTCTTCTCTTTTCTATTGGGTCCTTTCTGCTTTAGTTCAATTGTTGCTTTCTTTTTTAGGGCATCGTTTGGTGTCCTTGCTTTGGGCAGGCCTCTTTTTTATGTACTTGGCAGCCCCTTTGGCCCTTTGTGGTCTTTTGTTGGACATTAATAGATTTATCTTATCTTATCTTATCCTACTCTCTGTTTCCACTAAAGTAGCCACATCCTCGAGATATATTGCTTGTTTTTCATGGACCCAATCTTTCCACAAAGGTAGCACTAGTTCTTCATCCAACATGGATGGTTCATACAACTAGACGTACTCATAATTGATCATTGATTGAGTTTAACAAAATATGGCTCATATCATAAGGATTTAGTCTTTTTGGCTTATGCTTGAATTGTTTTGTTCCTAGGGACAACTTTATCTTCTAACATGTGACTATAGTCCACATGATGTTGGTCATGTCTCTCTTTGTACTTCAACTATGTCTTCTCTAGTTGTGTTCCAACAATTAACCATCTCTACTTCTAGCTTTTCTACTCTTATAATGAACACATCATTGTAATTTTGTTATGCGGTAGCTTACAATCATAAGTCTCATTCAAAACACAACAAGAGCCTGGCATCCTTACTCAAACCTCGTGCAATGAACTGTTTATCTTAACAAATAACTACACGTGCAAGATTAAAGCAAAGCTCATCCTTGATAGAGACCTTTTCGCCATCTTTTGCAACTACCTTGTTCTTGGATTGGCTTAAGCTTCTCCCCAAAATTAGAGTCTTGTCCATACTATCCTCCATACTATTACATGGTGTGTACAATAGTTTCCTTACCAAATAGGTGGTATTTGCATTTCTTGATAGATTGGATTAATGCATAAAGCTCTCTATCGTACACCAGAATTCCCTTACTATTGAAATGAATACCTCCAATGATAGCAAATGTGCTTGTCACCTTGTAGCATGAGGTCTCACGTGGCATACTCACTTGCATCTGCCTCAACCTTGAAAAGTGGCTGCCAATTAGTCAAGCCTAATGATAGAGCATTGCAAATCTTGTTCTTGAAAGCATCTTTAGGAATCTTACTCCAAAGAAACTTTTACCCAATGCTACAACTGAATGTAAAGCAGTAGCTATAGAAGATAAAGTTGGAATGAAATTACACATGTATTGAGTGGCACCTAGAGTAACGAGAATCGCACGTGAACCGCGTGAATCGCGATTTGATTTACCCTCCCTGATTTTTTGGGAGCCGGTGAATCAGATCGGCTGTTTTTTGGCCTGAATCGCCATGTGTGAACCGGTATGAATCGGCCGTCAAGTCAAAAAAATTTAAAAAAACACTTTTTTTTTAATCTTTTTTTTGTCTTTCATCTTACATACATTTATGATTTGATGTCTTATGGAGCTGAAAATAACTCTTGATGCCTTATAAAATAATTAAAGTCGATTGAGCTTTCGGGGGCGCTGCCCCCGAAAACCCCTGCAGGCGCGCTGCCCCTCGACCCCGCCCTGTACTGCGACAGGGAGCACACAAGGGGCGCTGCCCCTTGACGCCGTCTTGGGGGCTTTGCCCCCAAATCCCCATTTAATAATTTGGGGTGGAAACTGCGCCGATAAAAGTGGGGAAAAATTAACCTTCGAGTCTTATTAGGCTCCATATAGAAGATGATGATGATGAAGAAGAAGAATATCAATAAATTATTAATCCATTAGTTGAACTTAAAACAATTATACTTGAACTGATGTAATGATTTAATTTTAATGTTTTGATTCTTGAATCTTTGATGTTGAACTTTCACTTGAAGTATATGATGGTATGATCATGATTCATGATGCTATGATTACAAGTGTTTTTGTTGTTTAAATGTTTTTATGATACTATGTGACATTCCAATCTTAACTCATGCTTCTAGGCTGCATAAATATGTAACGCATGTGATGGATTTATCATTTATGTTCCTTGTTTATGTATGTTAGCTTCTATTTGATGATGTTATAGTGTGTTTAAGTTATATTGAATAAAGGGTGCATGAAATAAGTTTTAAATTGTTAAAATCTCTAAATTTTAAGGGTTTTTTAAATTTGCCGATTCATGGGCGATTCAATTCGATTCGGCCTTGCCGATTCCGAGACGATTCCGGTTCTCGTTACTTTGGTGGCACCTACAAAACAAAGCCCCATGCCTTTGTGGTACTCTTTACCATAAGCCAATTCATGTAAGCCTCTTCACAAGATCCACTTTCAACTCAGCTCCAACTACTACATGGCCTCAATATGTCAAAGACTTGGCAAACTCACACTCATTCAAACTGCACAAGAGTTGTTCCCATACTTCCAAAACTTGACATAAATGAACCAATGTTCTTATCATGGTGCACTAAAAATAAACATGCCATCAAGATACACTATGACACATACACATGCATCGATGAATTTTCTTGAAACATCAACATCAAACACATAAACATTGTTGGTGCATCGAATAAGCCAAAATGGAGAGCTAACCATTCATGCAATAATTGTTTGATTTTGAAATTAGTTTCCACATATAGCCGCCCTACATCCATGCCTTAATTTTAGATCCAATCTTGTAAAATATTTTGCATGTTGCCATTGGTCCAGCAAGATATCTTTGGAAGAGAAAATCAATTCTTAATAGTGTTATTGCTGAGAACAGTAGCCTATACACATTCTCCAAGAGCCATAGTTCTCTCCTACCATGACCTTAAGCAATTTACATGGTAAAGTGCCCAAGAGTATCACACCTTGTCCCAATAACTCTTCAAGTTGTTTCTTCATCGCATTGCTCTTCATCTATGACTCTCTTTACAATTTTATATCAGGCAGATGAGATTCAACAACTGGAACTGTGCTTTGATCTCAACAATGATATCTCACACTCCTCCAGAACTTCCAAGAACCTTCAATACATTTCCCATTTCCCTTTCCTACTGCCAGCCTGAAGGCCTGGAAGGAGGAATGATTTCACCATGAACTGAACATGATGACACCATGGCATTTAGGCCACTTCCTACATATTCACAATGGCAGTTTTACATTCACCAAGGTGATCAGGAATCACCAATTCAGCTCATTGTTTTGCCACGTTCAGCAACCAGCGTATTTGCATATTTCAATTTTTGCTTAAAAAAAACATAATTTCTTGTTTCTTAGTTTGTCTTAAGTTCTTAACACATTTTAGATTATTTACACATTCAATTCCAATGGGAAGTTCCACTCTGTCTTAAACAAATTCTAGACTAATTCCAATTTAAATAACAGTATCAAGGAAGGTCTTCATATCAAATTAGTAAACAAAGAATATTGCAATGAAGATGATGAATTATTACTTCCATAAATAGGGAACAATATAAAAACCATTTTTCTTGAGCAATTGTTTTCTAAAGCTATGCAATGCATCATTGAAATTCTTAGGTGACACTGTAATGTAATTCCCTTACAATCATCACTACTAATCATTTAATCAAAAGAGAGCCTAGTTAGTGAAATAATTCTGAAAACATGTGCTCCAGTGTTAGCCATATTCTACACAAAAACAACTTGAGCTAAGATCAGGGTCTACCTTCAACCATAGTTTCAGCTTCATAGATATTGGAATGTGGCTCAAGCTGGATGAAATCATCCATAATGGCCTCAATCTAAAATCAAACTGACAAAAATATTAGAATGAAAAAAAAATTCAAAAAAATTACAAGTGAAATCTCATTAACATGATGGGGTTCCAGATGCAAAGCATAAAACAGTGACTTACTAAAATATTCTTTAACTGAGCAAAAAGAACTAAAAATAACCCTTTTTTCTAGGAAATCAACAAACACAGATTAAAAATTTAAAATTGATGGTCCACAAAATGGAATCCCATTCTCATACCATAAATACATAGGAAACCATAACAATCTCTTCTGATTACAGACACTTGATGACAAACTGTATCGAAGTCTCTTTCTCAAAAGCTTTCAGATCTTACAAGCACAAATCACATACATCATTGGTCCTATTATTAAAGTCATATTGCAATATTTAGCTTATAATGGTCATTTTAGTCATTTAGTTAGTTTTTAGTAACTTTACGTTCTATAAGTCATTAAGTTTTTAGCTTCTTTCTATTTTGTCTTTAGTTCTTGTTTGTTTAAATTATGTTAAGATCTTCTATAATCTCTTATTTAAAAAGTATTCCTCACCTTTGTAATTAATCGATTATCTCAATCATTTAATGGTATTAGAGCATTAGTTCTTTTTATGGCAATTTTTTTAATAACAAAATTCATGGTCTTTACCTAGAAATTTCTAGAAGTTTTTTATCATTATTTTTTTCTTAAATAAAAATTGTGGAGTTTTTGATAGGTTTTTTTCTGACAAAAATCAAGGGTTTTTTTGGACAAACCATTTTAACAAAAATCGTGGGTTTTTATTCTAGAGATCGAGGATTTTTACCAGCAAAGTTTTTGAACGGTTTTTTTATTGAAATAGTGGAAGTTATTAAAGAAAAACATGGCTAGGTTTTGTGACTACACACCATTTTAGAAGATCATGCTGCTTCTTTGAAGCTACTTGCTCCTGATCTGTTTCTTCCAACCCATCGCGACCTACAAGCTCTTTTGCTCAGTCATGGCATGTTCTTTTACTCTGCCCGCAAAGTCTCTGTTGCATCTTCAGCTCGTGCTGCAACTAGGGCATCTGGTTTTGTTGCATAAACGGACGCTTTTGATCCACGACAGCTAAACTTCTTTGCCCATGTATTTTTCTGCTGTCCGTGTGAAAAGGTTCAGCCCTAGTTACTTCTACCCGTGAAGATCAGCAAGTTTTTGTTTACCTAGGATTTCTAGGGTGAATTGAGTTTTTGCACATTTTTTTTAAAAAAATCATGGGCATTGTTGTTTTTCTCCAAAGCAGTGGAGAGTTTTTGACTTGGTTCTTGACATTTTTTTCACAAAATCATGTTTTGTGCAACTAGTGTTTCTAGGGCACACGAGAGTGTTTCCAAATTTTCTGATTTTTAATCAGACATGGGATTTGCTTCAGCAAATATTTGCACGACTTTTTCCAACAAATTGTGGGATTCAGATTTTTTTTCCGATTTTATATCAACAAAAACCAAAGGTATTCCTGAAGCTGAATTTTATCTTGTTTTCCATGTCTCTAGATAGAGGGAGGGATGACTTTATTAACCAACATCATGTTGGAAGGCAGTCAGACATTCTTACCAAGTCCCTAACTCTAGACAAATTTGAAAAATTTCAAGACAAACTTGTAGTTAGAAGAATGACCATTAAGGGAGGGTATTGAAGTAATATTGTACTATTTAGCTTATAATGGTCATTTAAGTCAATTAGTTAGTCTTGTTGAGTATGTTGTCATTGATGTCAAAGGTTGATGATCAAGGTTGTATAAATCTCATCAAAGTAATAGAAATTTGGATGAGCTGGTTGGTTGTTTTCTTGAGCAAGTTGCCTATTTGCTTACTTGCCTATTTCACCTACTTGCTTGTGTTTCTAAGCTTCTTGGTTGTCATCTTAAGGTAACAATGTGTACACCTCATCTCTTTCATGCCAGATCAGTTTTAATTTACCATGTCACTTTTGAATAAAAAAGGGGTGTTTGACTTCCATGTCGAAAGCGTGGCTTATTGAGATCCTGTAGAAGATGGGGGAATAAAAAGATAACGCATAAGAGGAGTTACGGGGTTAAAGTCTCGGGCCATATATGTAAGCATTTCAAAATACAAAGGTTGCATTAATTATTATTATTGGATGTGATGTCCCCAAATTTTAATAAAGCAACTTAATTAAATTAATTAATTAAGTGGTCCCAGAATTTAAATAATATTATAAAGGACCTTTAATTATTAATAAAGGGGGCCCAATTAATAAAATAATAAATAATATTTGTCGGCCTATTTATAACTTTCGAGAAACTTCTCGGAGGCCTTTATAAGGCTTTGGCAGGCACCGTAGGTAGGATGTCGTGGAATATATGTTTTCTTTGCATTTTCGGAAGTTGAAGGCCAAAGGTGGTTTGTACGCAGCTTCGGTGGTTAGTAGCCACCCCTAGTCTGTTGTTGGAAATATCATTCTGAGATTTCATTTTGTGCTCCAAATTTGTGAAGTCTTCTCTAGAAGACAAATTTGTATTAGGCAGTGGTATCTAATATTGTGTTCTGAATAATATTCATAATCGAAGCATTCCAGTATCTCTCGTAGCAATTCAGACCATCTTGTAATATCATCGTTTGCATCTCACATCTTAATAGAACATAATATCTTGTATGTATCCACAACAATTACTCTGAAGATTGAAGAGTTTGTGCTTCGGTCGTAAAGAGAGAGAAGAACGGGTCGTACGGCGCATAATGTACAGAAAGAGCACATTGTCAGGTGTTGTACTATGGTAGACTTGGTGTACAAGAGGGCTCGAGGGTCATACAGGCATCTTAGACCGTACGAGTGAAGAGGAGAGGTTTGTACATGGAAGTGGAAGTCAGTTGCCATAACAAGACCGTATGGTAGGAGGGATTTGATCGTACATGAGCAATAAGGTCGTACAGTGGGTGAGCGTGCTAACAGCAATACCATTTGGTTTGTACGGTGAGGAGTTGAGTGCCAACAAGTTGTCATACAAGGTGCGACAGGAAGTTACGATTGTTTGGTGAGAGTCGTACGGGCAAGGGGACATTACAGTGGTATCAAAGGTGGTGACTTTGCCAGCCTATTGGGAGAATCATGGCACCAAGTGATGGGCAATGGTGGTTAAATGCGCTACAAAGGATTGGCAAAGAGCTCAGCGATAGTGTTGATATTTCATTAGATATATTGGAAGCATGTTTGAGTAAGGTGGGCCAGTTACCTTCAAGATTTATACAGAGGATCCTTACTCCGATTAAGATTGCCTTAAGACAACCAAGATTGTTGAGACACCATGACAAGGAAATTAAGCTAGCAACTACTTCATGCTTGAGCGAGATTTTGAGAATCTTGGCTCCTCGAGTACCGTATGATGATGACACCATGACAGAAATATTGCACTTGATTATTGACAGCTTTCAGAGCCTTGATGACATCAGTAGTGATCCATTTGCTAGGAGACTTACAATACTGGAGATCTATGCAAAAATCAAAGTAAGTAACCTCCTCTTAGATCTAGGGTTTCAAGATTTGATCCGCGATATATTTCATCACTTTTTGGTCACGATAAAGGAGCACCATGATAATAAGATATTTTTTGCCATGGAGAGTATTATGATTTCATGTATTGAGGGATGGAGGTAATATCCCAACCTATCATATCTATGCTATGGGCTATTCATAATCAAGAATGCATTCCTTCCATTGCAGCATGTAAATTGGTGAATAATGTATTCAAGCATTGCGAAGAGAAATTGAAGTCTCAATTGCACAAGGCTAGGGAGGTTGGTAACGGCAGGTTGGTGACAGCAATAAGAGTGATGAGGAAGATGAAGAGCCACATGAGGATATGCAAGAATCTGCAACTACGCCTACAAGTGGAGAAAACCTAAGCCTACATGACAACAACAAGGTTGAAAAGGGTACTTGCATGGAGCCTGCCAAGCCAACAGTGATCAGTCAATTGAACGGAGGTGGGGACACTACCAGCGACCCTTTTCATGGGCAAGGTCTACAGTTTGTTGAGTATGGAACTCTTCCTTTTGTAGAACATGTAGCAAAGTGGCATTTATATGGGAAGAACAAGTTGCAGATGAGTTTTGAGATTCCAGACCATTATTTTTGGGAAGTGATTGACTGGCCTCCTGGCATCGATGTGTTTGATGATTGGCTTCTATGGGATCCTGATAACTCCGAGCATGGCAAGGTTTATATCAGAGTGGCACAGCGGAAGCTTGATGGAGAGTTACTCTTCTCGCCTACATCAAGGTTCGCGCACGTGGTCATGTGGCGACATAGACATTTTAGTAGCGGTCGGTGTCCGCACTTGGCTTGGGATCCTAGAGCGTCGCAGTGATGACAGATTGCTTGAGGCTAAGCAATCTTTGAGCAGCAAGGATTTGTGATGTCTCCAAATTTTAATAAAGCAACTTAATTATATTGATTAATTAACTGGTCCCAGAATTTAAATAATATTATAAAGTACCTTTAATTAATTAATAAAGGGAGGGCCCAATTAATAAAATAATAAATAATGTTTGTCGGCCTATTTGTAACTTTCGAGAAACTTCTTGGAAGCCTTTATAAGGCTTTGGCAAGCACCGTAGGTAGATGTCGTGGAATATATGTTTTCTTTGTATTTTCGGAAGCTGAAGGCTGAAGGTGGTTTGTACGCAATTTCGGAGGTGGAAGACCCTCCCTATTCTATAATCGCAATTTCGGTGGTTAGCAACCACCCTAGTGTGTCGTTGGAAATATCATTCTGATGTTTCACTTTGTGCTCCAAATTTGTGAAGTCTTCTGTAGAAGACAAATTTGTATTAGCCAGCGATATCTGATATTGTGTTCTTAATAATATTCATAATTGAAGCATTCCAGTATTTCGCTTGTAGTGATTCAAACCATCTTGTAATATCATCGTTTGCATCTCTCACATATTAATAGCACATAATATCTTGTATGTATCCAAAACGATTATTCTGAAGATCGAAGGGTCTGTGCTTTGGTCGTGCCATCATTGTTAATCTTATACTCATGGGTGTGGGGCAAGACCATGTGATGGATTTTCACTCCTAGCAAAACTCCTCAAGCAACAAGAAGTGTTGCCTATGGGCGCGTGATGGAGGATTTCAACATTTTGCAACTTATTCCCTGCCTTGGTGCGTTTGGCACTCATGAATGCACTTGACACATGTAAGTAGATTTCTCACTACTTAGTCATTTTCACCTTTCCATGTCCTTTGGATTAATGTTTGATCATTTTTACTATTCCTTTATGCGACCGCGATTCATACTTAGTTATTTTACCACTTCCTCCTTTGATTAACACCCGACCAATTTTTTGATTGTTCAATACCCTCTCCAACTTGGGCACATTTGGGCCCTTGCAGGAGATTTTGGAAATTTGAAGGGATTCTTCGGATAATGCTTATTTTTTCAAAGGATTCTCAACTCGACACTTCACTCAAATTCACAACTCTAAATCAAGAAACTCTTCAAAATTGAAACCTTAAAAGGCAGGGAACTAATCTTCACTCTAGACCTAGTCAAAATCATCACTTCCCACTTAGAACACGAGGAACTACTAGAACCACCAAGAACCCAAAACCAAAACAGGCCAAGCAGACCAAAAAGCAGGTGGTCCCCACTTGCAATGGGGCGATGTGTGAAAAGGTCACAAGAACGCCCAACCCCATAAAATCACTTTATTTAATATTTGCCAAAAACCATTTTCAATTTTAACCTTGGGTGCCCATATAAATAGATATTAATAAAATTAAATAACGTTGAAGTTAATATTTAATTTAACTTTATAACTTAATGTTATTTAAATTAAATACTCTTGACCACATAAAAAATTGGAATATAATCATCACCTGCTCTAACCAACATCCCAATATAGAAATACTGGCAATTAGCCAAGTCGATGTACAGCCTAACACAAATAGAAAACAGTAAGTATAGACAATTTGTCCAAATCCACTCCAAAAAAGGGTGTAATGTGAATCTCAACCAGTTGAGCTCAATACGACACTTGTAATCACCAAATAAGCTAGATGAAGTTGTCACCACGAATCCCCTAACCCTAACTCATTAGCCTATAGGAACCAGCTAATAGGCTAACGGTCACCATGCTGAAGTGCTTAGGAAGGGGACATTACAAAGTGTGCATTGCAAAAACCTTAGAACAATATATACCAAGACCAACTTTAACGAGGTGTTCTAGTAATCACCCCTGCAACACCAAGCCCTTGTTGAACAAGGAAACACTATGAACTTGGCGAGGCACCCTACAAGATCAAGGTAACAATATAAGACCTATACAAACAAATAATAATATTCATATGAAAAAAAATGGCATGAATGAAGAATTACAGCATCAGAAGGCATGTTCCAAGACCTTCCAAGAGTTAATGTTTGTAGCTTCAATCGTATGATCATTAGAATACATATAATATATGTTGATTAATAATAATATAATATATATGTTATATTATTATTAATCATATGAAATTTAATATTCAATATTAAATTATTATAAGCTATTTGTAATCTCTCTGACATACCTTCAGGACAGAAGCACAAGAAATTGTTTACAGAGGGCATAGATCAACTTGTCGCAAACTTATCGGTGATAAGTGAACTTATCGTGATAAGTTATGCGCTGCAACAAGTTCTGTAACTTTCGCGCGAACTTATCGCGCAGAGAAGTTCCAAACTTGTCGCCTAAAATATCGGCGATAAGTTGAAAACTTATCGCGATATTTGCCAAAAATATCAGCCGTAGTCCGCTTATAGGGACTGACGGCCCAGAAAAGGTTTAAAATCATTTTTTTGTTTGCTTATATTACTTGAAAGTTTCGAAAGTACTTTTCACCAAATCCAATCACCACATGTCGCGTTTCAAAATTCTCATTTCAACGCAGACTGAGAAGAAATTAATGGTAGAGAAGTCATTTCAGACTTGTAAAATCTAGTTTTATGCTCATCAATTATATCTATTGGTGAAGTTAGGGAAATTCGTTGTCACGTTTTCCAATTGCAGACCAATCTGAGGATGTGTTCTATCTTTTTATTGTTTGTCGATTGTCCCTCACGATGTATTCTGATCGTCAATTTGCTTACTTTGCAACACTAGGCAGAAACCCTAACATACTTCATAGAATTAGGGAACCTTTTCTTTTGATGAAAATTGAGCTTCAATAAAATTCTTTTGCCTTTCTTAGATGCCAATTTTTTTATCGAAAATATATTTTGAAGAGAAACTTCCATATTTTATCAAAATTGCATTTCCAGCTTGACAAGGACCCCACCACTTGTGTGAACCATTATTAAACAATGATT
>MU225593.1:683257-694797 GCA_018584345.1 Thuja plicata | reverse complement strand
AATGTCCACGTAGCACTTGTGACTGACTGGCATCCTCTGAAAAGCGGCCATTAGACTATCCGGATGGCTAGATAGGCTAATCAGGCATAAAATTGCATTACTGCAGAGAAGGGGACATTACACAATGGAGTCTCCATGTCTTCACTTGGTAGCCTGTGCTTTGTGGGTCTTTGATTCCCGATATGTGGATATGGCATCCGGAATAGACGTGCAACAACGGTTTCGGAGTGTTCCCAGAGTTGGACAAAATTTTAACAAAAGTCGTGTAAAGATGGAGGAAAAACCTGAAAATGTAAAAGAAGAGTCAAAATTGACTAAATCTAAAGGAAATTGAATTCGGGTTTCAAAACCTGAAATGCAAGTGAAATGCAAAAGGTCTGATATATAATCGGGTTTTAGAAACCCAATTACATCTTAGTGCAAGAGTTTCCTTCCAATCGGGTTTTAGAAACCCGATTGCAAGTGTGTGCAATGAACAGGGACATGCAATCGAGTTTTAGAAACATGATCGCACAAGATTGCAAGGTGTTTGGACATGTAGTCGGGTTTTAGAAACATGATTGCATGTCTAAATAAACCCGACTACACAAGTGCAAGTGAAAGGATAAACCACTATGCAATCGGGTTTTAGAAACTTGATTGCATGTCTAAATAGGATGAAATGAATGTACAATCAAGTTTTAGAAACCCGACTGCATGTGAGTGCAAGTAAATACTTAAGGCAAATATGCAGTTGGGTTTTAGAAACCCGACTGCACAATGTGCAAATAAGTGATGGGAAGAATATGAAGTCAGGTTTTAGAAACCCAACAGCATGTTCTAAACATGCAAAAGGAGAAGGTGAAAAGTGCAGTCAGGTTTCTAAAACGCAACTGCATGCACGTTTGGACAACTGATGTGCAATCGGGTCTTGAAGACCCCATTGCAAGTAGATACAATCACTTGGCGCATGGTTACCTTGTTGCTAGGCTTTAGAAACCCGACCACAAGTGAAAAAGGCCAGAGATATGTTGGTCGAATTTCAGAACCCAACCAACACTTATGCAAGGTGGAACTTGCAACTGGGGTTTATAACCACGATTGCTTATGTCAATGCAATGATGAGATGAATATGTTAATCAATGGAGGACTTGCAATTGGGTATTAGAAACCCGATTGCACATGAACAATGAAATCATATTACTTGTAATGTCGGGGAAAAAACCCAGACTTACAAGGATAGAAATTTTCCCAAACTCCTGCAAATGCAAGATGACTACAAAATGGGAAAATTTTATAAAGTTATCCCACAATTTTTGTCAAGCAAAAATTGAGGATAACACTTCTAAAAATGCCTTGATGACACTACGAGAACACCACCACCTATAATGGAACATGAGGTGATCCAGTGCCCAGCAGTTGAGATGAAATACTGTTTGGTAGCTTTTGTTACATAGATATACATGCTAAGACAGTGGTCTGGTATCTAATTTGAGTAGCACTTTGCAGCTGCACAAGAAGTGTTGTATTATTGTTCAAGTCATGATATAGCACAAATGAAGCAAGCTGATCATTATAGAGATCTTGTTGGCATTCTGCAGCAGTTTGTCATTATGAATGCTGCATAGTAGAGCTTGGATTGTATTCTTGTAAATTTGTTGATTAGAAAGGAAGCACAGCTCCAAAAAAAAAAATGTTTCGCCTTATTTGAGCTTCTCCAAGGTACATATCATACCCTATGGAAGTGATTCTCCATTTTCCTTGCAAGTTGTCCATTTCAATGTGTTGTTTCCCTTTCCAATATTATGTCAAACACTTCAATTCCATGTTTATTGTTGTTTTCTTGAGCAAAATATTTTAACATGGAGCAATATTAATTGAACTTAATCATATTGAGATTCCGGTGTTTCTAATGAAGAATAGAATAACCAATCCAATTACCACTTATGTCTATGTTTCACGTGTGGAATGGGGATGGCAGGGGATGGAGGGACATGTTTACAAGACAGCAGGGGACAGAAGGCCTTATTTTCTAAGTTGTCAGTTCGGATTCCGGTTCGGATGCGGGTTCGAGATTCAGGTTCGAAATTCGTCCAAAATTTTTAGGGCTGGGTTCGATTTGTTTTGGGTTCGTCTGCACAAGATTTTTTTTTTTTAAATTATATATATATATATATATGCAGCAGCAAATAAGTTCATACATTACTATGCTAATAATAATAATATAAATATTTTCCCCATTACTCATGTGTTTGGCATTCCAGTTGGTCACCAATATAAATTTGGTTTTGTTTGATTTTACAATTGGCATAGACAAGGCATGAGATAAGGTCATGGAACTTCTAGATCTGAATGATAAATCAAGGAAAGCTGTGGTTGTTTACGGAGTAGGGGGTATAGGTAAGACAACCCTTGCTACTGCAGTGTACAACAGAATCCTCCTCCCGAGCTACAAATTCTGCAGATTGAATATCGACCAAAACTGTAGCCTACAAGATCTTAAACTACTTCAGCAGCAGCTTTTACGAGACTTGTTTTCGAAAAATATTGAATTGAGGGATTATGTGGAGGGCCAGGAAAAACTGTTAGAGATTTTCAAGTCAACAGCATTACTATGAAAACACACGAGTAATTCGAACAAATTCGTTCGAAATTCGCTAAAACAAACCCAAATTTGTTCTGGGCTCGCATGTTATTTCCGAAATTCGCTCAAAACGAACCGAAATTCAACCAAGGTCCGTTTTAGCGAATTTGCAGTGAATTACTCAGAGAAATGTCGAATTTGAATCGAATTCAAATTTATAGCGAATCAGATGTCAAGTTTGCTTGTGCTTGGGCGAATTTGGTAACTTAGCTTATTTTAGTGTGTGGCATTTAAAAATATACAGAAAAGTTTTTAAAATATAGTAAATTTCAGATATTCATATATAAGAAATTCATTAAATACATTATAAAACCATACTGCTAGGCCAGCAACCAGTAATAAATTAAGATTCATAGTATTATGTAATAACCACCCTAATTTTTTATTTTTTTTCTTTTGCTAATAAGGAATCAATAACATAAACTTACCAAACAAGGATACACTATCTCGTAAAGTTCTGACATAACATCTCAGCATTCATACACTGTTGTTACAATTGTTTTTTATGGTAAATCATTCACATGGAGATGCCAATACAAGACATAAGCATGATAGTGAGATGCCTACTAGGTGATACCTCAAGACTCAAATGAAGGATGGAAACAGACAGGTACAGGTCAGTACCCATCAGAAATGAATGTCTCTAGGGCTGACATGCCTGTACTTGAAGCTTCAGATCTACTATCTGTTGATGTGAGTTTTATACCCTTACAACATACAGGATAAAAACACTCAATGTTCCAAGATGAAACACTGGATATTGAATCCTCTCTTGAACAAAGACACCCCTTATGCAAAAGATTGCATGAAAGATCATAAAGGTGACTCCAAGGTTCCTTCAAATGGTGGATACTCAGTGAAAACAATGTGATTTGCTGGGATCAAAAAGGGACTTACGCTAGTTCACTAAGACTGTCAACTGGATTGCAAATGATTTGGCTTCACAATGTGCAATGAAAATATATTCCAACTTTCCAACTTATGAAATGCAAACTTACGATTCTAAACTAGCTTACTTCTATCTAAGGACGCAAGAAAGAGTGAATATCCTTGGACTCTACTAGATGCAGTCTTGTCATCAACTCCACTCACTTAGTACAATCTTCTAAGCTTTATTCAAATGATGTTCAATATCGATACTATTTCCTTAATCTCATCTATGGATGCAAATCAAAGAGCACGTATGGATTGAAGTTAAGCACATTTAATTGTCATTCAACCACGCAAGGCAATACTTATAATCAGTAAGCAGCTAGTGGTTTGATCTATGATCAAGTCATGCAAGGATGCATTCACAATTACTTTTATCCCACTAAATTACTTAAAGCAAATTCTAACTAAATACTTAAAATCAAATCTATTCGAAGTGAGGAATGTAGATAACCATGCAATACTCCAAAAGATCACACTTATTCACCATGCAAAAACCACAACAATGAATAGTAGAGCAAATTTGGCAGTATATTAGCAACAATTCTCTAACAATCTCCCTTTACAAATGAGAAGGGTGGGGATTATATAGGAGCCCCAAATACAATGAATGGCCAAGATTGATTTGAAACCAATGGCCCAGATTAATCCATGACAAACCCTAATTAGGGCAACCAAAAATAGCCAATGAGAATGAAGCACCACAAAATGAGCCAATAAGAAAATTCAAAGGCCTGAGGACCAATAAGAAACATGAAAGCAACCTAGTAATCATACAACTCATCATCCAAGATGTGCACTCCTTTCTCCTTTTCCCTTCAAGCAAAATCAATGAACTTAAACAAAATTGCAATAAGTACCCAATGTCAATACTAGGAAGGCTGCTATGTTGTAACTCCATGACTTTTAACTTTTCCATACAAGTGTCCAATGTGTTATCCCAATCTGAAGTGTGCCTCTACAAATCATTTATGAAAATCATAAGTGAGAGAGATTTATTCAATTGACTCTTCCCAGAGAGTTCATGTCTCTAAAATAAACGGATTCCATCCTTTCTCTCAACTCATCCAAAGCTAACTCACTGGAAGCATCAATGTCAAGACTAAGCAACTCCCTAATTGTAACAAGGACCCTCGAACGTATCTCCAAGATAGGACCTTCAAAAGTTTCACCTTTTGTCCGTGCATTCTCATATGTAGTCCTCCTCATTACCAATGAAAGATACCAATGACCAAAGTCATATACACTTCTCCTATCAATTACTCCTTGAGTCGGGACTAATGTAGGGAGGCTCCTCAATGCCTTGAGATGAGGAATCATTTTATATTCGATGACTTAAAACTCCTTCCATATCTCGTCTAACCCTTCCATTTTATTTACCAATACTACGGTCCTCTCATGTGCCTGAGGAATCCTTGTAAGAAAAGCCTCTGCTTGTTCCCTGATATCACTTGCCCATCCCTTCACCATGCCACAAGTACAATGGGAATCTTGAGAAGTAGGGACATATGGAACAAGTGTTACACTCTCATGCCCTGATGGATTCATATGCTTGTTTATGAACTCTTCCATCATCAAATTCTCCAATTCTAGTTCATCTTTATCCTTTCTCAACTTATCCATTCTTTATTCAATTGCATCTGTCGTATCCCTCAATTCCTGGAATTCTTG
Organism: Thuja plicata; assembly: GCA_018584345.1. Taxonomy (NCBI): domain Eukaryota; kingdom Viridiplantae; phylum Streptophyta; class Pinopsida; order Cupressales; family Cupressaceae; genus Thuja; species Thuja plicata. Next base: position 689,573 of record MU225593.1, on the reverse strand, counting down.
TTTCTTAGTTGTTGGCCCAATATTGAATGAGGAGATATAATAATCATTAGGAGTAATCTCATCTCTAGTCTTGTCACCAACTGGGACAGCCATGCGCAAGGTGTGAGATCCTGACTCATCACTAATAATCTTAAGAATTTTCTTTGCTTGTTTAGGTTCTTTCACTCTGCCAATCCTATTCAAGAATGCATCAATGTCATCCATAGGAAGAACCTCTTCTACTCTTCTTCTTTTCTTCATGCCCTCTCTTAACCATTCAGGAACTGTGGTTAAATCCATACCATCTTCCATATGTTCATCTTCATCAAATCCCTTTAATGTTGAAATGATCTCATCCTCCATCTCCGGATTGTTGGGATCAGGCTATCTCATATCGTCTACCAAATCAACTACCAATTGCACTGTAAGAGATGATGGCAATATCTTTGTACCCTATTGCACTGATTGTGTGGATGAAGCCGCCTCCTGACTTTCCTGAGGTAAAATCTGTGTATCTCCAGCCTGCACTGAATCATGATCCCTAGTCTGTGCCTCTATTTCCTTAGCTGACGAAGAACTAGCAATAGGAGTAGGTGTGGCAGACTTAGGCCTTCTGCTCCCTGATTCTCTACTAAAAGTTATGTCACTTGCTGCTTGTGATGCCTCTGCCACATTACCCCCTTCTTTTGAAGTTTGCCTTACATCCTCAATGTGTAATCTTGAAGTGTTGATCATTCATCTCCTCTTGAAGAAGAGTCCTCATTTTGCATCCTCGCATGAGTGAAAGTAATACCATGTTTCATTAGCCTGTTAACTTGCTTATCAATCCATGCCCTTGATCTGTCCACCACTACTTTCATCAAGACCCCCAAATCTGTAAGTTCTTCCTTTTGTGACCAATTGAGTGTCTCAACAGATTTGCCCTTTTCATACTCATAGTGAGGATGCACCAGATTTCCATCATCCTTAACCTAGTCAAGAATAGGGAAAATACTACATTTTCTCATAATCAACTATCTTGGACCACATCTTTCTTCTTACAACATGTTCATCCATTAGATTTGACCAATAGTCCTAAATGTCGATCCTATGTCTATACTTCACGCCCTTGTAAGTATGGATCTTCTGGAATAGATCAAATACTTTCCTTGCCTTGTATGTCCCAAGCTGATAGAACTGTAACTCAGCATTAGTTGTCTTTGTTGCCTGCAATGAAGGGCATGACTCAAGCATCTTCCCCAAAGTGATAGAGGAAGGCATTCCCCGTTTGTGCTTCTCCTCTTGCATAAAATCAAATTCTTAATAGCTATATATCCACCTCCAACAAGACCATCTTATCTGTAGGATACTTAGGAAGTTTGTGAGGCTCTGAAGAAAATCCATGGATCCTGATGCAAGTGAAAGGGGGAAATTGGATGTACCAATATCCATACTCCTCGATCAATGTCATGGCCTCTCTAGATAATCTCTCATGCAATCCATCCTGAAGTGTGCGCGTGATATTCATGGTGAGGATGTTATTAATCATTTTGTAGCTTGCCTTCCCATGTAGTTGTAACTCAGGATAGCAATCATAGACCTTGAATTGCTCTTTGCCATTACCAATCATGCCCCAATGTATGGGGCCCGGATACTCAATATTTCTTGCCAACAAGTAGATCACATAGGAACTCATATAGAATTGCTTTGTTTTCCTTAAGTTCCTTAGTTGAGTATCTAAGTTGTCACTAATCATCATTGCCCAATTCATCATTATATTCCCTGTTGATATCTCTTCAATGAAGTAAAACATCCAAGTATCAAAGAAAGCCCCTTGAGTTGTTCCCATGACACTGTTCAACATATAGATTTAATCATTGTATTCATCCTTAAAATCCTCACTTACAAGCTTCTTAGGCAACTTAGAATGATGCTTCCTTGGTTCACTGTGATATTTTTATGATCAGATTAATGAAATGCAGATGTAAAGTAATTTACACAAAATTGCACAGCATATACCCTGGGAAAACCTTCCAACTTGAAGGTCAAAAACCCAGCAACAAAAGTGTCTGATTATATTTATCAAATGACAAAGGTCTAATTACAAATTTGCCAACACAAGGTTGATGGTATGAATGAATGCCTGTAGATGAATATCGATCTCTATGTCGATGTATCTGTTTATACAATCGATCTGCCTGTATGTATAGATATATTGCCTGAGTATATATCACACTGCCTGTTAATATATAACCGCATGTGAATGTATATAGAACTATCTGTGTATATCTATATAACAATATGAATCGATCTGCAATATATATGTGTATATCATGGATTATGTATTATGTATCTCACTTTGTAATATGGATCTGCTAGTAATGATCGATCCCCTTGTAATATCAATCTTCTTGTAATATCGAGTATCTATATGTTCAGACTGTATATATTATCTTCGACTTTTTCCTTATTTCTTGATCACAATGATGAAGTGGGGATTATATCCCCTATCGAAGAGGATCGTGCCTCTTGTTAACAGAAGTGTCTCATCAATTGCAAGGTAATCGTTTAGTTATGAAACGGTTTGTTAGACATACGAATTGATTTCATTCAGTACTTTTAATTATTATCTCAAGTGATGTGATGCATCACTTGAGACGACATAGTAGTCATCTACTGTTACATCTTGTTGTGAGAGAATTTGTCTCCCGACGCTAACATCAACACTCCCTCTTAGCTAGGGAGATATCTTCTCAGATGTCCATGTCATGAAGTCTCTCAACATGACTCTCTTAATGGCTACACCCATATAAGAGGATAATTGTACAAGAGCCTATCACGGAGTCACTCAACATGATATCAACCATCATGGCTACTCCCATGTATGGAAATGAATATGTAAACAAGTCTTCATCACAAAGTCACTCACCATGATGTTGTCACTTCATCATGACGTTCACCATGGCTACTTCCAGAGGGTGAATAAACACAAGTGCTAAGTCATGGAGTCTCTCAACATGGCATCCACCATGGCTACTCCCAGATGGTGGAACAAGGGCTTTCACCTCAAACTTCTCTCTCATAGAGAAGAATGCATTAACAAGGGCTTGCACCTCAAACTTCTCCCTCACAAAGAAGAATGCATTATAGTACATCTCAAGAAATCACTGATGTTGAGACTCCCTCTCAGCAAGGGCTTCATTCTCCACAATTCCAAGCTTGTCTCGAAAATGCACATACTTCACTCTGGCAAGGGGCTTGGTGAGAATACTGATCATCTGATCATCAGTGCTAATGTACCTCAACTAAATAGCATTCCTTTACACCATATCTCTAATATAGTGATATCTGATCTCCACATGCCTTGTTCTGTCACGAAACACAAGATTGACAGAAAGCTTCACACAACTTTGATTATCACAATGAATAACTGTAGGCTCCAATGATTGTCCAAACAATCTTGCAAGGAGCTTCAGAAGTCACACTACTTCACCGGCTGCCACACATGTTGCAATATATTTTGTCTTTGCGGTGCTTAGTGCCACTGAAGACTACTTCCTTCTACACCAAGAAATCATATCAAAAACCAAGTTGAAGCAACAACCAGAGGTGCTTGTTCGATCAATAACACTCCCTGCCCAATCAGAATCAAAATAGCCGTACAGATTTAGGTCCACACTGGAAGAATACTTCACGCCATATCCAACTATGCCACGCAAGTATCTCAAGATATGCTTGGCTGCAACTAGATGTATCTGCCAGGGTTCACACATGAACTGACTAAGTGCACTCACTGCATAGCAAATATCCAGCCTAGTATTAAGTAGACACATCAAGGATCCAATCAATTGTCTGTACATGGTAGGATCCACAAGATCTGAACTAGGTGCAGATTCACTCAACTTCTTCAAGTTAGTTTCCATCAATGAAGACATAGACTTGCAATCTAACATTTCAAATCTCTTTAAGATGTCAATGGTGTATTTTCCTTGACTCAAGATGATCTCATTAAGCCTCTGCCACACTTCCAAACCTAAGAAGAAACGCATAAGTCCTAGATCCTTCATCTCAAATTCTGAAGTCAACTCCTTGCATCTAAAGATGAGATGTTCTTCTCCAATAAGAAACAAGTCATCAACACAGAGAACCAAAATAAAAGCTTCACCATTGACAATCTTGAAGTAGAGATTCAGATTAGCATCATTCTTGCAGAAAACCAAACTTATCAAATATCGATCAATCCTTTCATACCATGCACAAGGAGCCTACTTAAGACCATATAAAGCTTTCTTTAATTTGCATACACGATATTCTTTCCCATGATCCCATCTGATGTAGCTTCCATCCCTTAGTTGCTACAATGGCATTGATGGTCCTGATGGAAGTATACCGAGCAATTGGGGCAAATATTTCTTCATAGTCTATTCCTTCTTTCTAAGAGAAACTACGTGCCACAAATCTAGCCTTGTACTTCTCAATGCTTCCATCAGCTGCATGCTTAATCTTGAATAGCCACTTGGAAGATACAATTGACTTTCCTTCAGGTCTAGGTACAATATCCCAAACGTCATTCTTAATAATGGATTGATATTCTTCCATAGCATCTTTCCATACTTGTTGACTTGAGGCTTACTCAACACTGGAAGGTTCAGTCTCAATAATATTACACATCAATGCAACATAGCTAGAGAATCTGTGGTCTTTTACTTTCTCTAAATGTGCCTCTCAGAGCTACGAACTTTTCTGCCTCCTTCATGGTGTTTCTTGCCCAAAGAGGTCTCTTTTGATTCACAATAATATCTCTAGGCCCATTAGTAGGATCCAAAGGCTCAATTGGATCATCATTCTCTTCAGGTTTTGTGGACTCCCTCTAAATCTCAGGAGTATGATCAATGTCCTTGTCTTGAGGAGTCTCTTGGTCTTCATCTATCTCCATGCATGAACCTTTAGATTTTCTGAATGCAACTTCTTCCTCAAATGTAACATCTTTGCTTAACTCTATCTATTTCTGACTGGAAATGTATACCTTGTAGGCTTTAGAGTTTTCACTGTAGCCCACAAATATTCATCTCTTGCCAGAAGGTTCCAACTTGGTTCTTTTAGGTACATGGATATACACTAGACAACCAAAGATTCTCAAATGACTGACAGTAGGCTTAACCCCCAAAAAGGTTTCTTCTGGGGTCATGTTCTGCAAATCCAATGAGGACTGTTAAGTTTTTAGGATAGCTGCAAATGTAACATCACTCTATGTTATGTGTATTTTCCAAATGTAACAATCTCTCTTTCATTTATATGGGGAATGAGGCTAGGAGAGACATGTCCCTTCATGGGACATGTCTATTCATTATTATTTATAAGAAAGGACATGCCTCTTCCCATTAATTATAATTTAATCAATCTTATAATGTTTCATCAATCAATTATTAATTATGAATAATATAATAATTTAATATTGAATATTAAATTTCATATGATTAATAATAATATAACATATATAATACATTATTATTAATCAACATATATTATATGTATTCTAATGATCATACGACTGAAGCTACAAACATTAACACTCCCTCTTAGCTAGGGAGGATGATTAAACAAAATGTGTAGTGGTCTCCTATGTCAACACTTATGACACTTGACAACATCAATCATATGACGTAAGAAATAAAATCATCATCCTCATGATGTAATCAATAGAAACATAGTCTCAAGATGTGGATTGCCTCCATCAACGATTCTATGCACAAGCTCTCAAGTGGATTGCCTCCATCGGCAATTCTATCTACAAGCTCTCAGGTGGGTTGCCTCCATCGGCGATTCTATCCACAAGCTCCTCAAGCTTTAATGTGGATTGCCTCAATCGACAATTCTATCCACAAGTTCTATCTATTATGATCTGTTTCAGCTATCATAAAATGTCTATCACAATAGAAGATTTTCATCATCTAATATCACATTTGATATCTTGAGTATTGGCCTATAAGAATATCAACACATGACATTCACCAAATACTCTAAGTATTGGCCTATTAGAACATCAACATATGATATTCACCAAGTACTCAATAAGGTATTGGCCTGCAGAATATCAACACATGATATTCACCAAATACCTATCATATATCTATACAAACTCATAGACCGTCAATGACATCTAACACTTAGTTGTTGATTTACAAGATATATCTATGCAAACAACTTATAGACCGTCAATTTAATGACATATAACACTTAGTTGTTTCTTTACAAGATGTATCTATACAAACAACTCATAGACCGTCAATTTAATGACATCTAACACTTAGTTGTTGCTTTACAAGATATATTTATGCAAACAACTCATAGACCGTCA
>MU225593.1:655400-672444 GCA_018584345.1 Thuja plicata | reverse complement strand
TATATATACTTCTTTCAATGACATTTTATTCAGTTCCATTTCGCTGTGATGATGATGTGAACTCTCGATCTATACTGTCCAATATAGTAGTGACTTTAGAACTATAAAAATTAGGCATCAACCATTTAACCATGGATGCCCAAAATTAAGGCTCCATCACGATCCTTACAACCATATAACTCACATGCATGTGACTGTACCCAAAAAGCAAGCTAATTACATAGAGATAATTAGCCTAGGGCTTTGTCTTAAAATTCATGGAACCAACATTGAGCTTCTGAGCCTTTGAAATCTTAAAATGCATGACCCTAACTTGTATTTCCCAGGTGGCCAAGCAGATCCACTGGATAAATCCCAAGTTAGGGTCACATCTTTGGAGTAGACCCAGGAAAATAGGGTTCTCAAACAGTGACCAAACAAAATGCTCTAACTAATATGTAACTTCACAAAAATGGATGAAACCAACTAGAATGGTGAGATAACTCAAAACATCACAAAGTTCTACAAGTGGTTTCACCAAATGAATCCATACCAGGCCGTACACACACAGAATGACTCAGAAAACTCTTCTATTTCCTTCTTTGAACATCAAGCTCCGTACACAGTGACTTCTTACCTTCCTAGAAGGCATAAGGACATCAAATACCATCATCTTGGCATTACAGATGCTCCAAGAAGTTGGTGTGGTCGTTTCAAATTGAGTTGTCACTCCTCGAGCAACATTTTGCAAAAAAGACAACTTTTTAGCAACATTTGTAAAAGTTGCAATTTTGAGCAAGATGCCAACACTACCAACTGATTTAGGAGTGATCTAAAACATGCCAAGAACCTATACTAAGGCTTCAAAACATAAAATTCAACCTAAGGACTAAATAGCTAAAAGAGACTAGACTTGCTCTTACATGGTTTCAGGCACCCTTAAGGTTTATAACTTACCTTAGGGTCCTTCACCTTACAAAATAGAGCCACACACACACACTAGGGTGATCCAAAGGATTCACACCTTATTACAACCAAACTAACATCAAAATAGAAGTTGCAGGAGGTGCCATGCACCATAGCCACCCAAGACCTAGAGGCGATGGAAAGCACAATAACAAGAGAATAAATATGATAAGAATAAACTATATTCCTATCAAGAATGCAATACAATAGATGGATTGAATATTACATATGAGATCCCTTGGTTATATAGCCAAGGTGAGTACAAAGGGGTGAATGAGACAATGACAAGTGTCGTCTCATTACATGATAATCAAGAGACAACTTATCACCCACCCAAAGTGGAATCACATGCCCACCAAAGGTGCCAGAGGTGGATCTAATGTGTAATAAAGTATGTGCAACAAAGGTATAGAGTGATAAAGTGATAAGTGCATTAATGGTGGAGTCAACAAATAAAGGGGAATGTGATAACATGACAACACCACCTAAAGTGGAAATGCTCCTAAGAGCTCCTTTGTGGTCCCTAAATAAGCTTTAGTAAAGTGTAATTAGTACCTAGGTGTGAAATAACCAAGGTAAAATACCTTAATTACACCAACAACATCAAATAAACAATTGTGTACAAGCTACATCAAAAGAAGTCTCTTGCAATTTGAATCATAGGAAATTAGACAAAACCCTAAACAATTACATAAGGGGCATTACATCACCAAACTCTGCGAGTATCGAGCCCCAAACTCTGTCATGCACATAAAGAGAAAATTCAGCAAAAAAACACTTTTAACTCAAAACAAAAGCACTAAAAAATTTCCCCTCCACCCTAAAAAGTAATTCATTTTGTTTTCAAGCACGAGGAGAGAAAAAGAACCTTTTGAGCAAAAATAATATAACACTGAAGAGAAAACAGGCAAATTGTTTGAGGACAAAACAACGATTGGAGATCATTCGGGCAAGTTGGTTGCTGCCATTGACATATCTAGAGGAGCTTAAAAAGGATTTGGATGAGGCCACTTCTCATTTGGAGCTGCATTTCTTCATCCTTGGAGAAAATTTCAAAAGTTAGAATTTTTCGTTGTTTTTTTAGCTTTTTTAGTTTCAAATTTCCATTTTGTTCTACATTTTTTTTTCATTTTAGGTTAATGAAAAAAAAGAAACCCTTGCTATCAAATAATTAAACCCTAGCTTTTTTTGTTCTCAATAATTTTTTCACTTCAAACCCTAATCATTCTTGGATTTTTCTTTGCTTATTTTAGTTCAATTAGAAAGTGCAAATATTAATTTTTTTCATTTGTATTTTATTGCAACTTACCATTCATTTATAAATTGATCCAAAATTCCAAGCATAATGTCTACCCTAGTTAGAAAGGATCCTCATTGGAAACATTCTATCCCTAGGACAAAAAAAGGTGCAATAAAAGATTTTCATTGCAAAATGAAATACAATAGGAGAGGTATTAAATAATCAAACCCTAGCTGTTTTTTTTCCATAGTATTTTCGCTGCGAACCCTAATTTATTTTTTATTCTATTATAATGCAATTCAAAAGTGTAAATGTTAATCCTTTCACTTATAATTTATTGCAGCCAACTATTTATTTATAAATTATTTTCAAGCATAATGTCTATCCCAATTAGAAAGGATCCTTGTTCAAAACATGTCATCCCTAAGACAAAAAAAGGTGAAGTAACATGTTTTCATTGCAAAACAACAATGGGTGAGGTATTGATTGGTTTGAGTGCCACCTTGCACATACCATGTCATAATGTTAAACCATGCATACCCCCTAAAGTTGTATGTGAAGTGAAATGTTGACTAGATATTGTTGAGCAACAAAAAGAATTGAAATGAGGCGAAAGAAATATCAGCCATTGGTGGAGCAAGTTCTTCAATTCATCCATTTCCTGGATACATGAATAGTGGCAATGGTAGTGTCAGCATAAGTATTGTGCCCCGAATTCGTAAATCTTCATCCCAATCAGATTATATTTTGGTCCACGCCAGACTTGTTCCCAACCATCACTTGAAAGCATGAGTTGGAATAAGGACAAGCATGAAGCTGCACAAAGCACAATTGGAGACTTCTTATTCTACTACACCATTCCATTCGCCACGTAGTTATTATTTTTGTTTTACAATACATAGTTTCTTTTTTATGTCTTTGATTTTTTTTTTCTTTTAAGAGTATGTAGCATTGGAGATTTTAAATTTGATACTTATTTTGTTTATTAAATTGTTTTAGGTCTCCTTATTAGCAAAATATGATAGATGCCATTACTATTTGTGGTGCAGGGATCAAAGCCCCTTATGAAAATGACATAAAAGGCTCCATTTTGACTCAAAAGGTGGCTGATGTGAAAGCCACAATTGATGAGCAACGTGACATATGGAGGAAGAAGGGTTTTACCATCATGACTAATGCTTGGACGACTTGGGCCAATAGAAGAAATAGAAGATAGTTGGACTTTCTTGTTTCTTCCTAATGTAATTGTACTTTCTAAAATCCATTGATTTAGTGACTAAAATTTTTATTTTTTAATTTATTGAATTGTTGGCTCTTTTCATTCTCAGGTGGCAAGATGTTCTTGAAGTCAACTGATGCTTCAAGAAACACATGTTGAGTTTGTTTGTGAGGGTTTGGAGGGAGTCTTGGTCAAAGTGGGTAGGAAAAACATGGCTGGTTACAGATAATGAGACAAGTTATTTTGCTATAGGTAGATTTCTCGTATATAGGCACCCCATCCTTGTTCTAGACTCCTCGTGTTGCTCACTAACTTGACCTCATATTGGAGGATCTTGGCAAACTTATATGGATCAAAACATGTATAGAGCATACAAGAAATATTTGTAAATATATATAATCATACTTGGGTCCTCAAATTTACGAGGAAATACCCAAGTAAAAAAGATTTGGCTTGTCCAGGAATAACTTGATTTGCCACCAGTTTTATAATGTTGCAATCCTTGCAACGTCCAAAACCTCTTTGAGATGCATGTTTGTAAGGAGTTGTCTGCATCATCATTTGCAAAGACCAAAGTAGGGGTTGAGGAGGTTGATTGGGTTTTTGATAAGTAGAGCTCTTCGCAAGTGACCAAAGAGATTGTATAGGTAACTTTTCATTATACTTTTACTCTTATTTCCAATTTGTTTGCTTATTTTTTATCACACTTATTTATGTTCATTCTCTAAGTTTTCAGGTTCCCCTATTTGAGGTCGGGTTCTATTTCCGAATCTAGTTGGGTTTCGGTCCCAATCTAATTCTCCTTCAAGTTCGACCCAGATTCCTATGGTAGGAACCCAGGTGCCCGAGCCAAACCCGAGTGCACCTGTAGCTATGGGGGCCAAAAAATGGGCCCCAAGTGCCTTAAAAAGCTATTTTGCACCCTAAAAATTCATTTTGCAAATACATTTTGAGACTTTTGCAAATTATAAATATGATACATGAGTTATTTTATTTATAATTTTATTAACAATTATGGATTTTATGAATATCACGCTTCTAACATATTATTATATGTTGGAACATGTAGGATGTATATATAAATTTATATATATTTGAAAACATCTATACATAGGTACGAAAAATCCCGAACTCGAACCCAAGGGAAAAAAATTTGCCCAAACCCGTATCAGAACTAGAATCAGAAACTTAGTTCATCGTTAATGTTCTACAATGATTGCAATTCACAGAGCCTTTATTTTTTCTCCCATGAGTTGATGATGGAGAGGAGCCCGCAATGGGTGACATGTATGAGGGAATGGATGTGGTGAAGGAGGCCAATAGATTTGCTTATTCAATGGACAAGGCTAAGTATTGTCCCATATGGGAGATCATTGATCGATGATGGCTAAGTAATTGGGTCCTTCATGCTGATTTTGGAAAGGAAATTCAAGATTGTGATAACATTCCTCATTTGCAGAGCTATCCTTCCCTAATGACTTATCCTTGAATTCCATCTTAAGGAGTAAGTCTTGCCTTTGAGTTCCTTTCCACAAACTTGCTTTGAATCTTCTAAGTTGCATTTTTTATGTGTTGATATTTTCCTTCACATTTGTTAATGAATCCTCTTCATTGATCTTGAAGTCCTTTCCTCATATTGTAAGTCTTGTCTTGAGCTTGAACTTGTTTTCCACCTCCCTTCTTCGAACTTGAGCATCATTCCTCATTAACATCCTATGCATCAATTCTTGAAAAGAAAAAGGAGACCCTTGAATCAAAGCTATGAGTGAAATGCAAATTAGAACTTAAGAAATATTTTCAAGGTTAAACAAATTCTTCTACAGGAATCAACTTTGGCTTGGAATTTGGATTGATTTTACTCTTCACAACTTGTAAATTCACATGGAAATCCTTTTGTAACCCTTTAATGTAAAATCTGGAAACAAGTTTTTATGATGAAATCTGCCTTGATCAGGGCATAACTTATTACTGGTCTGACTCTAAATTCACACCTTCATTCTGCGAAGTCATCTCAATCTCTTCTTGAATTCACCCTTGAATGTTTTTGAATTCAAACTTAAATCTTTTCGCCTTCAGATCTGCTTATTCGCTCCATGCTTCTGATTTTTCTTAATAAAATTGCCCCTTGATTAAAGAATTCTGCTAAAAGTCGCTGGTTTATGTGATGAAATCGCCTATGATTTAATTCACTTTTCCTTTCCAATGCTTAGCAATTCTGAAATTCACATTTCTTCCCCTTGATCCACTCTTTGCATGATATTGAATTTGCAATGATTGATGTTTGAAATGATCTATTTCACCTCCCATTGATAGCACTCAAGAGGTTTGATGAAGGCGTGTGATCCAACTCAAGGAGAGCCGACCTTGCATTTTTTTTGTTTCAAACTTGTAACTTTCAATTTTACTTCAAAATTGCTCATATTCTCCTTGGACGGGATTTTACCTTTTAGGAGGGAATGCACTTGCAATGATGGTGAGATTTCACCTTTTAGGTGGAAATATAAACTTGATTTGGGTGCATCTTCTATAGTTAGCTGGAAATGCATGAAATTTGAGGGTGTGATTTTCAGTTTTAGGTGGAAATGGATGATGAAGGGGTGGTGGGTTTGAGCATTTTGGCTGGAAATGTGAATGAAAGGAGGGCGCAAATCCTTGATTTAGGTGGAAATGCATTCACAGGTGGGCAGCTTTTAGATTTTTAGTTGGAATACCTCTTGAATTTGACCTTCCATTAAGGATTTTCACTTCGTCACTCAAGAATTCTTTAATTTCATTCAATCACTTTGGAATTCCTTATTTTGTCATGGATTAAAACTACATATTTATATTTTGATGAGGATCTTTTCATTTACAAATTGGAAATTTTCATCTCCAATTAAGGATTTTTTATCCTCACCTTGCAATTTTAGATTTAAAGCTTACTTGCTTCTTTCAAAGGCAAAGAAGTCGCAATTCCACATTTTAGGTGGAAATGTCATGTCAAGGTGAGCACAATTCTTGATTTTAGCTGAGTATGAGAAGTTCAGGTGGAACTGATCAAGTCCTTGAGCGCAAATCTTAAGTTTAGGTGGAAATCCTTAACACTTTGATCACAAATTCATATTTTAGGTGGAGAATCCAAAAGATTTTTTCATCGTTTGCTTGAAACTCACTTGAATTCTTTGCATTTTCGATTAAGGATTTGGAATTTCCACATCTTCACCTAGCAGCTTGACTTGAATTTACATTTCCACTTAGCATATTTTTGAATTTCACATCCAAGACCTTGATTCTCAACTCTGATAATATTTAGACCAAAATTACTGCCAAGCTAAAAAAAACTGACAAACACCCACGACAAACCGAGCTAGCAAGCAGAAAAAAAGAGGGGGTCCCCATTTGCAATGGGGCATGTGTATTTACAACACAACATAGTTCACTTGGCACTCATTGTATCTAGGTGATGCTCACAGAGGTGAAGCATTAGGCCTTCCCGAGAGGTCACCCATCCGAGTACTACTCCAACTCAAGCGTACTTAACCATAGAGTTTCCTCCAAGGTTAAGCCCACTTAGCTTGCTACCCCATTTGTTTCCTCAAGGTTTTGTGAATGGGGTAGCAAGCTAAGTGGGCTGAACCTTGGAGGAAACTCCATGGTTAAGCGCGCTTGAGTTGGAGCAGTAATGGGATGGGTGACCTCCAGGGAAGACTCAATGCTTCACCTTTGTTAGCATCACCTAGATGCAATGAGTGCTAAGTGGAGCATTCATTCTCATGAGAAATGGGTTCTTGTGAGCTAAGAATTATCACAATTAGTTGGATACAACCTTGAATACTTCTGATTTATTGTCATTGTACTAGGCTGGGCCATACGCCTGAGTTGTGAATATTGGATGTACTGAATACTGTCAATAACAAACGTAATTAGCTGTTTAAATTTTATGGGTACTGTCATTGAACTTGCTGGGTTGTATGTAGGGCTGCAGGATTAACTGCCTTTCACAAGCCTCTTATTCTTTGATTATATAGGGCCAACTCCCTGCTTTATCAGCCCCATACCCACGTTTTTGGAAGGGCTTGGAGCTCAATTAAAAGTGATTAAACTATGAAATTAGACATGCACCATTTAGGTCCATGTGGCCTCAACATGAAATGCCCAATTACTACGTTATAGCCCAGAAACTTGTGTTATTTGAAGGGTTTGGAACTTGGTTAAAAGTGATAAGTTATGAAACTAGGCATGCGTAATGTCCCCAATTTGGGACATTAATAATACGATTAAAATAAATTTTAATTAAAGATTGAAATTTATTAATAAAAACCCAATACAAATTCCTCCTGGATATTATCAGCAGTTTAAGAAAACAGTGCACTCATAAATACTTTTGCAAAACTTAGTCAGATGACTTCAAGTTGATAAAAGTTAAGCATTCAAAGATTGAATAAGTTGTGGTTGAGATCACGCTACATTGATCTGTTGTATTATAACCTTGGTGAGCCAATATAATTCGCCGGCAACATTAGAAGCCATATCCTCGATTCCCGTTAGAATTCCATTTGAGTATCTCTGCAAATCCGGAGACGTATTGACCAGATCATCAATTCCAATTCAGTGGTTTGCAAGGCCTCACATCAAGAGATCATCATTGGCGGCTTATACTTGGACAATGCAACATCATATACCTGCGATTCAATCTATCACCAACGTCTTCAAGAGCAAGCGCCATAGCAATTGCAAATTGAGAGCTCAGCAATATCAATCTTGGCGTGGTGGGAAGCTCTGAGATTATTATTATCAATAGAGCCCTTTTGACATACAGAAAGAAGTGATCATACAGGACACGGCAAAGATAAAAGGAGAGATCATCATATTGTATGAGTCAACAGAGATGGAGTTTATATAAAACAAACAATATTATATGTCCTTCTCATATGATCGGATAACCAGAAAATCTTGATCACCTACTGATAGAACAGTTCAGATATATTGTCTGCAAGTATTCAGCGATTCATGGTCAATAACCATCCACGATAATAATGAATGCAATGGATAACAACAATTATCTCTCGACAATACATTAACAAGCCGAGTTTGGTAGTTAACGACACCAAGTATGGATAGTGTTTAGGTCTGAGTTTGGCAACAATAACACACAAGTATTAACAATTAATCATAAGGGATAGTTATCGTTTCATAAGTTAATGATTAATTAATTGTGATAGGAGGCAACAATCCCATCGTGCCTCTTCACTTGACCAATCATGTATATACATTGATACCGTGTCATTGCAAAAGATAGGCAGATTATACAATTTGATAAACAGATATGTTTCCCTTGTGGAGGACTCGATAAAAACATAACAGGTTGGCATAGCAACCAACAGTGCAAGCATTTCATATTCCATATCAGAGACGGCATCCTTAGAAGCATAATTAATTATTGGTATATCAGAGAGGGCTTCCCTCATCAGAGAATCAGAGCATATTAAAGTCAAGAACATCAGATACAGCCTATATCTCTGCCAGTGAGATTATTCATCAGCCTGTACATGCAGCGTGGACAACACAGCATATATCAGAGACAGCCATTCAAGGTTGTAAAGAACATTTCTCATTGTTATATCAGACACAGCCTATCTATTAATTGTATACAGCCTTTTTGAACTGTATGCATTTGGAATTAAGCATATTTTGCGTATGCATTTGGAATTATACATAACAATTCAGTATTGCATTTGATATTTATAAACTTGTTATACAATCAGCAATACCATTTAATTATAGCATTTTTCCAGTAATTGCATTGTGTAAGACTATAATTCGAGTTCATAAACCAGTTAATCAAGTTGGAATCCTAGAATTCTCATAGTGTCCCATAACTAGCAAAAAGGGGACATTACAGCATGAAATTCAGTCATGTTATTTGAAGGGTTTGGAGCGTGGTTAAACACTTAAAAGTGATTAAATTACAAAATTAGGCATGTACCATTCAGGTCCATGTGACCTTAGGATGAAATGCCCAACCTTGAAGGGTTTGGAGCTTGGTTAAGAGTGACAAAGTTCTGAAATTAGCCAATTAAGGTCCATGTGGCCTTGAAGGCCTTAATCTGATATTGATGGCAGGGGTAAATTCTGCTCCAAAAGGCCCTAAAATGCAAAATAAGAAAATGTAGAAAATACAACAAACAAAAAAACTTTTATCATAAAATGTCGGAAAATTGTCTTTGAACTATCATTTAAATGACTTGAACTACCACCTGGATCAATGATAACATCAAAATTAACGAGTTAGAACCCTGTAAGGCCTTAAAAACAAAAACATACATTTTTCCTATAAAGACAGCACCTATGATTGACCTACTAGGATAAAAAAAATTTAAAAAGCAGACATGGAGGGTAATATATGTTGATAAATTATCATTGATGTCATGATGATTTGATATAGCAAAAAGACTATGTTGCCCAAGACAAAAAGTCATGAAGGCTGACGATGTTTGGACTTTGGAGGTATATTAATATATAGTATAATTGCCATGCTAAGGGGTCAATGCCTAATAAAGACAATGAGCAGTGACTCGACTATAGGCTGCAGCAAACCAAGGAACAATGGAAGCAGCAACATTTGTCATAAGGAAGAAATGACATTTATCATTAAGAAAGCAGAGATGAAATGGATCAAACTCATGATGACCGACCATCCTTGCCAAGATGCACATATAAACATGTTATATGGTAGTGATTAAAGTGGAGTAAGAAGTAGCCATTATGATGCAATTAAAGCAGTGATTACTCATTCTCTTAGAACAGCGACTATGTCATGCCCCAAAATTTGGGCACTTAAATCTTAATCTTATTGAACATATATTTCTCTTTAATCATGTTAAGTTAACTAAAAGAGATGTAGTCTTTTCTTTCCTTAATACACCTTTGCAAATTTGACAAAACTAAATTACATACACAGAGTAACTAACACTTAGCCACAACGAGGGAGTAGAAGCTACACAACACCTTGCGTCCAAGGTGCGCTAAAGAACATGACCAGACATTCTAAAAAAACATACTTAGAAATATTCTAAAATTATTCACTCCCATACAAGAACATATATCTAAATTTAAATCATAATTAATTTTCAATAAAAATACTAATTCACTCAATAAATCTTCTAACAAATTTTAATCTATATTTAGACCCTATTATAACAATAATTAATAAAAGGATCTTTCATAAATTTAAAAAAAAAAAAAAATTCATATTTTAAAATCCCCTTCAAGTCCATGTTTAATGTAACGTATAAATGATCCAATTCCATCGAATATGTGTATTTTAGTCCATTATGCCTAATTTTAATCCTACCTAATAGATCACCAATTGAACTAATATCTGAGAAAGAATAACCCAAAGGAATACAACATAACTTAATCAATTTAATTCTAAATAATAATAATTAGGCAAAACACAACTACAAATTTTATTTTTTTTAAAGGATAGTTTAAACTATGTTTGAACAACAAGAACCCCGAGGTTAACTAAGAGCTACAAAGCCGACTGCAAGACTAACCCCCTTTAGACAGTTAGTTTATAACGTAGTTGACTAAGTTTGACTTAAGTGTATTAAAGGGTCGTTTGCGACCAAGGTTGATGACTACACATCCAAAGCGACAATTTAATCTAAACAAAATGAAGCGACTTTATTAAGAAGTGATTTAATTAAATAATGGAGTGGTTGAGATAAGGACGACAATCCATGTTATGAAATACAGCAGCAATTAAAAGAAATGTTTATAAAAGAAAACACATAGCCTGTGTTTATGTTTGAAAGCCCTCACTTATTTAAATAAGCACAGCAATTAATAAAGACAGAGAAGAAAATATTGATAAAATGACATATCTATAGTCATGTCTATTCAAAGGGGATGCCTATCTTTATGAAAGTATAAGGGTATAAAAAGATGTAAGATTTGTGGAGATGAGAGGGTGTGCAAAACAAATAAATATACCATATGTACCAGCAGATGAAGAGCAAGTATAAGAAGTTTATTTGCAGATTGAGTGAAGAGAATGTGAAAATTATGGCAGATTTGTAATCAGCATTATAGCAGATTGGAGAATAGAATTATAGCAGAATTTTGAAGTGATTTATATTGAGGTTGGTGCCTCATATTGTTAATTTTTTAATGTAGCTAGATCGGATTCTAGCGTTAAGAATAAACTAAACATTAAATTCTTTATATCTTTAATTTAAAGAATTTCATAATGAATATAGGGCTGGGCCCTTTATTGCTTGTATCGTGTAAGGGCTGGACCCTTTCCTATATCTAACGTCTAGGATTGTAGACGTTTAGGACTGGACCTATTCTTGGCGCCAAGGAATAAGAAAATGAAAAGGGCCGACTGTATTTGAAATCACTCCCACGCCAAGTATATAAGAAAGACCTCACTTCGGCATATAACACAAAAGCTCTCCAATATACATTACGGCGATATTCATGTGAAGCAAACATTCGAAATTTACAGTCTTGCTGTCACTTGCAGTTCGAGTCTACACTGAGATTACTCCAGCGAATTTGTAAATTGAAGAAGACCATACACTCAGTGAATTATCTAATATACTCTTACTGTTCGAATCGTGCATATACGCTGGGACATTGAATAACTTTCTCAGACTGCAGACTGATATTCAGAGTTCATGTTTAAAGACTTCTGGGATTGATAGATTGATATAGAGCAGCAGTGATTAAGGTTATCATTAATTGGTGATCATGAAAAGTTGAATACTACTTGTGATCTGTGTTCTGCGTTTTGGAGATTTGCTTCGTGGATCGGGGATCCTCAGCAAATCCTCATCGATATCACTGTGAGTCATTGTAATTGTGATTTTGAGAAAAACTAATGATCTGATCTGAATGCTGGGTTTTTCCTCATGGAGGTTACCAGGGTAAGAACTACTGTGTCATTGTCTTACTGTTTTTTTTTACTTTTTCTGTTAATTGTCTAAAGCTTTAGATCTGATCACTAAAAATAACAATATTGGAGAGGTTGGTGCCTACAAAGTTTGTAGAGACAAGATTATATGAAGCAATAATTTTGCCGTGGTTTTCTCCCACAAGGGTTTCCACATAAATTGAGTTCTCATTGTGTTTTTGTTATTAGATCTTGCATATGCGATAATATTGATTAAGTTCTGAAGTAATTAAATAAGTTTTAAAGGTAAAAGATTATTGTTATACTGATTCACCCCCACAACGTGAAGAGATTATTAGAAAAAGTCAGACTTGGATGAAACAGCACAACTGGATGATCAGATGGTGCATCAACCAAATGTTAATTTATCAATCAAAAGATATGTACAAGAAAATTTTATATGACCACATGAACAAAGGAACTTGAAAGAAAACAACAATGCTACCTCAAAGAATTCAACCACATATATTATATATAAGCACCACTAAAAAGCTTAATTAAGGATGGATTGTTTGCTGACACACAGGGTAGATAGGGAGGAATTATTACGCTTGATTGGCGCTTCGAGGGTGGTAAAACAAAATAGCTTTTAGCCATAAATCACCTTATATTTAGCGTTTCCTAAAGCCATTCGAGCTTAAAATAGCAGCACCTTGAGGAATGATTCTATGTCAGCACTCAAGAAGCAACATTGGCAAAAACAAGGAATCTGCAGTGCAGTGAATTTGAATGTGCTACTTATGTTTCACTCTTTCTGCACTTAAAACCCACATCAGAATATAGTTTAACTTTTTAGACATTTAATTTTTAGGTCCTATAAACTCATTTGTTCTTTAGATATTAATATAATTACAATTCATTTCGTAGTTGATTTGACATTTCACTGGCTAATAGCTACCAGCTAAAACAGAAAATTTTGAAAAATATATATAAATTAAGTTATACCTATACCAAACTGAACAAGAAAACATGCTGAGGCTCAAAATCATTCTTACCTTTGAGGTCCAGTAAAATTTCATGATCTCCAGAAGATGTTTTAGATACAGCCAACCGACCAATAGCACCAACATCTCCGCTGAAATCTAAAGCCTCCTCTTCACATTCAAGAAGTGCCTGCACGGAAAACAGTTTCGGCTGAAATTACATTTAAAAGTATAAGGCGTGATACAAAGCAAGTATCTTAAAACAATGGATAAAGAAAATACATGCTAACTGTAGAACTAATTGTGAACTGATAAAAAGCATCTCACAAAGTAATAAAAAGCTTTAGAATCCAAAAGCATGGGCCAGAGAAGATAGTAACCTTTACAGTACCATATTCTGCAGCAATCTCTCTCCAGTCTACTCTTCAGGTTTGGCATATGTCAAAACCTAGTAAGGACTATGATATAGCTGGAAACTCTAACCTTCAATATGTTTAGGGAAAAATAAAGAGCTACAAAAACCCAGATCACTAGGATCTCAAAGATCATCCTGGAAAGCTACTTTGGAGATAGATATATAGTATCTCATATTTCAAGGAAATTGTACTCTTGGGGATCTAACTTAACTAAAATATATAAATATGATGGCTTTATTAAATGCCTATCCAATTATGCCGCTCCAAGAATGATCTTTAATCATACTGTTTTGCATAAACAAATCACACCTTTACTCTTTCAAATTGCACCATACCAATTACTTCATTTTAACTAATAAAGCTTCATGACGGATCGCATGTTTGTATAAAGTAAACTGCTGGAAATATTGTTCATCTGTGTTTATTCTATCGCGGACTTTTATCACTCAATTAAATTGACATCTAAAAAGATCTCCACCTTTGCATACTACTTTATAATGAGTTGTTCTACGCTGGTTTGTTTGTATGTTCATGAACTGCCTCCTTAATGTCTTTATAAACATGTCAACCACCTTATCATGTCATAGACTCGGCTATCATTTCTGTTTGGTCTTTTTATTCAAACTGCTTATGTAGCATTGAATGTTTATTTATTTTTAATCAAACCAATACACTTCAACACTGTCTTGATTGCCGTCTTGTTCATAACCAATCATTAGATATACCCAGTGTCTATCTTGGTCACATGAAGTCAACTATTCAAAGCATATCAATTGTGATTTCGATCATAACTTGAAGGCCACATTTCTATAAACACTAATCTGCCACTCTGTTCTGTAATTACTGTAACTGTCCATAAAGTCATTGCATTATGAAGCTAATGAAGTTTATTGTCTTGATTTTCATGTTTCATTATGTTGACCTTCATGATCTTTATTCTAAGACATCAAACATGTTGATACAGATCTATTGTAGATGTCATCAAACATGTTGATACAGACTCTCCTAATCTTGGAGAGATATATGTGACTTTTGACAGCATGACTCAAAAGATGAAGAAATTTTAGCTAAGGATCATCAATTGGACTTATATGAGCAGGATATTAAGCCCATTATCATGCAGAGGTGGAACACTATGAACACTCTGCTTCACATGGAAACCTTTGCACTAAATCCAAAATCGTATGAGCCCAAGCCTAGAAGGTCCCCTCCTTGTGATGATGACGAGGTGAGACATGGGTTGACGAAGGCCCTTCAAAAGATGTATTCACTTGAGCAGTATGATATACTTTGCAAACAATGGGTTGCCTTCTCAAATATTGATGGCCCAAACTTCAACGCACCAAAGGTGAGGATGAATAGAGTAGTAATGGCACAAAAAAACCCTATTGGATGGTGGCAATGGCATTGGTCAGATGCACCAGAGTTGAGGACACTTGCCATTCGCCTCTCTCACAAGTTGCTAGTTCCTCTGCAGCATAGACGAATTGGTCTAAATATGGCTTTATCCACTCCATATTGCTTACCTCTAGACAAATGGAGAAGTTAGTGGTTCTGCATAGTGCTCTGCGACTTAGAGATTGTCATACTCCAAAGTATTGACAGAGTCCAGCTTTACGGTGGGGTATTAATCCCAAAGACGCTACCCAGGTTGATGAGGATGAGCCATGGGAGGAATTGGTTGGGATTCCGTTGGATGATGCAACCTTTGAGGCTAAGGCTGACAGTGGCAGTGACACTGAGTTTGATGAAGATTGGAGGTAGCAGCATACTAGCTTTGTTTTACTTTTGAGTTTTGACTCTTCTGAAACTTTTGACATTATATGATACATTGATACAATGATATATGATATGATATTTTTCATTTTTTTAAAACTTGCAGCCTTTGGATATTTTGACATTCATGCATATTGTCAGTGATTCCAAATTCAGTGAATTTTATTTATGAGTGTATGAAATTGAAATTTGAACTCTCAATTCAACCCAATTGCTATGTATAATGTATATGATGAATGATTTTAGATTTATCAATGTTATGAAATGAATATATTTGAAATTTCTCTATATATTTTAAATTTTCCCTATTTTTATATGTCCATCCCCTCTAGCATCCCCGCCGTCCCCTAAAATGGTGAAAGCAAAATCTGTCCCAAAAACCTGTTTCCTCGTCACCCCGTCCTGGAAACTTGGGTAAAGTAGATTTTATGTGATAATGTTGACATCATGTAAGGTCAAATTATGGTTAAATGAATCTTGGTGTTCCACAGATTGGTTGGACAATTAGACAGTTGATATTCCCATGTTTATGTGTATATATCATCTCATAGGAATGTGCAAAGGTTACTTAGGTGTATAGGCTGAAAGGAATAGCATTTGATTGTACATTATTGATATGTAAGCACTAGATAAACTATAGAAGCAAGGTATTCTGTAGATTGAAACTTTGTAAAAGGTTTTAAATACCTTGTTGTATTGAATCTGTGTTGAATATGAATAATATTGCTGCAAATGTCCTTTAGCGATGGGTTTCCTCTCAAAAGGGTTCCCAGGTAAATCTAGTGTAATTTTGATGATGCGTACAGTTCCATTCACTGATGTACATGTTGTTAGATAGATTTTGCAAATGTTGCTGACTGTTCCAAGTACATAATCTTCAGCTTTCATCATCCCTGTCTATCAGTCCATCCGTAACAAGGGTCGAAATCCCCAACATTTTGTATCAGAGCCAAGGTCGATGCTTGGGTAGTTACTACTTCATTGGAGTGCAAATGCTAACATATGCAGTTGTAAACCCTAACAACAATTCGTTTGTTTCATTTCGTATATAACTGGAAACAAAGACTTAAAATATTTTGTAAGAAAACAAAACAATATTAAACTTATGGCTATCACACCACATCGAGATCCAAAATTGACAAATTCAATGGTCATATTTTTGAACAATGGAAATGGAAGATGGAGAATATCCTAATGGAAAGTGATCAGTGGACTACGGTATATACATAAACCAAACCCTCAAGTATATCTAAATGTATACCGTCAAGCAGTGTTACAGGACTCGCAGAGTCCGGGCAGGACTCGGCGAGTCCCGAGCCGAGTCAGGCCTGCCGAGCGCAGGTGGCTCTGGACTCGGACTCTGCTGAGTCCAGGCGAGTCCATCCGGACTCGCAGAGTCCTTGGACTCTCTGGACTCGGCGAGTCCCGAGCCTTGGACTCTGCCGCGGCAGCAGTACTAAAAAGGTGAAAAAAAAACAGTTTTTAATGTTTTTCTCTTTTCACTTAAGGTTTATATGTTATGTTTTTGACCTAAAAAGGTCATTCTATCACATGCAAACAAGGAGAGGAGAGAAAAAAGGCTTG
>MU225593.1:632995-652286 GCA_018584345.1 Thuja plicata | reverse complement strand
GGGAGAGAAGATGGCTGTACAATCTTCCATGACCTATCTTAGGCGTACTCGTAGGAAGACACTGGGATAGGCTGCTATGAGCCTAGTTTTGATATATGTTTTGAACTTTTGATTCCATGGATTTCATATTCCATGAATATTGTAGACATTTGACAGTGAAACTATTTATATTTCAGTTTCTAGTGTGTTATTTAGTTTAACAGCTTATAACTTTATACTTTCGCGATCTATGTAAAGTTGAAAACTTGTATATGTGTGCAAAGTAGCTTCTATTTATCTCAATTATTGTGTATTTGATGTTAATTGACTAAATGATGAATGAAAAACGCTTTAAATCCTTAAAAATCTTTGAATTTCTTGGGTTTTTCGATTTGCCGAGTCCTTGCCGAGTCCGGCCGCCGAGGCCGAGTCCGGGGCCAATCCGGCCTTGCCGAGTCCGAGGCGAGTCCGAGGCTTGTGACTATGCCGTCAAGTACTTGTTGATAATTGTCTTGAGGATTCTCTACATTATTTCTTTTAAACATTGCTTGACAATGGTGCTTGGATTTTGAAAATCTGAGTCACCCCAGTCCTCTATGCTTCTCGGGATGAATTTCTTTCAGTTATGCTGATCCAGCATTGGAGATGGAATTCTATCACTAACTCCTTCAAGAATGCCATTTTTCTTTATGTTTAATATTTAGTTTTAATTTTAATTGGTTGCAAATGCTATGTTCTTCAACAGATTTCTTATAAATATGTGCATAAAGCTGTAAATTTTAACATTGTACATTCTCACAATAGTTAGCAAATGGAAGCCACACCTACAAATAGCACCTCAAAGGACAAAGAAGATCCCAAAGGAGGTTTAGATAGCCACATGGCATATACTATACAAAGAAATTTCAAACCACAAAGCAGTTTTCTATATCCTTTCCTGTTAAATTATCCCTTCACTATTTTGGCTAAATGAAAATTTCAATACAGTAATGAAAAAATACCTTTGAACGATGAACTCGATCTGCAAATACCAAAGGCAATCTTGAAGCAACCTGCAAAAGCATCAATAAATTAACTCATTACAATCTGCATGTTTTAGCGCAGAAACTTTGGCATGTTAAAACATGACAAAAATAAAGATAATCTTTCGGCAACCTGGAAAAGCATCAATTATGAATTTATTAGAACCATGAGCTCTCACTGTGGTGATTTTCATGGAATAAATTCTTTGAGATAAATGTCTATCGATATCCACCTTTTGTTCCCAACACATTGAAACCTAATACTGCTTAAGTAATGAAAAAGTAAATCATAGAACATCTGCCAATGCCCAATGCAATACATCAGGAAACAAAGCTGAAATGATCCTATGGTAACAAATGTCAAATACAATCAACAAGAACTTTCTGTGTGCACTATAGTATATCCCATTTGCCAGCTACTTGTGCACTGATACAAACTTCAAAGTCAGTTGGAAGGCATTTCATCACCCATGAAGTTGTGTTCAAAATGGAAGTAAATTCTTTTATGAAAATTATAGAAAATAAAAGGATGAAAGCACATCACAAAGGAAAGGTTTGCATTAATTTTTTAAGCTTTGCATTGAGGATAGATGAATTGTAAAGGTTTCTGCAACATCTATTTGCACAACTCTCAACCTTATATAGCTAGTGACTTTTCATAGACAATTCACGAGGTTAATGTACAAACACATTGTCAACACATATCACTAATTACTCCAAACATCTTCCCAGATTAAACATCACAATGCTTCTCCTTTCATTTTCATTATCAACACTCCTGAAGTCGCAATTCCACCACAACTCATATCAATACATTGTGTCAAAAACCCATATTACTTATCCTGACAGTACAATATTTTTCCCCTGTAGTTGATTCCCATGACATAAATGAGCAAAGTCTTATTCCCATGACATAAATGAGCAAAGTCTTATTCCTAACACCCCTGTATGCTTCCTTCTCTTTGACCTGTCCAATCTCAACATTGCCTGGATTTGCTATTGATAACATCCTTCCATCTGCTTAGCATTTATTAGCATATGGAGTCAGGCATCCTCTCTTCATCTAGACTAAACCGTGCATTATCTCAACGGAGACTTTTAGATGTTAACTCATTCTGAACATAAACTAATGCATGTTTGACTTCCATTTTGAAATTGGAACTTACTACACAACTCAAAAAATTTCTTCCATGACTTGAATGCCGAAACATAATAACTCGCCATGGCATCAATACCCTCATCCAATAAACACTAACTTTACCAATGAGACTCTTTAGTGAAATGTCCCCTTATGCGATTTCATAGGGTTTGGTCTAATTTCTTGAATTGCAAGAGACTTCTTTCTATCCAATTCTTTAATTTGTTAATATCATTTATATTAATGATTACTAAATTGATTTTCAACCTGATTTAAATACTTGATGGCCGACTCTTCTATAACATAAAATAACTATACCAAGGGTTTGGTAGATCAACCAATAACATTGATGATAATATTAAAAGAATTATCACTCCTTAGATATCCGATATCGTATCAGTTTGATAAGAAGAGATGATAATGTCTTATATCAAGAATGCTTCAAATGATGAATGCAAATGAATATATACAGCTATATCTGCTATATCATCAAATCCATAATATTCTTGGAATGACAATTTGAATTTCTGATATGATACCTGATATAGAAGTTCTGATATATTTTTGATTCTATATTAATCGAGTTAAAAATATAATCGCCCATCCTTATCTATCTTATTCATGTGATGGTCTTCCTATATCGCTGTCTCTGATTTTATACTTCTTGCTTATGCAATGATATTATGATGCTGTTTCTGCTTGACAATCTCTTTTAAATCATGCATCCCTGACGTTATGAGTATGTGGCTCAATCTGAGCGCCTAGTCGATATGAATAATAGAGTAAAAATGTTCCATTCTCCTTCCCAATACACAATACTTCATATAAAATTTATACCTTTAAATCTCATAAAGCCGCCTCCCTTCAAATGAGAAGTTATTATATTTTAAGTGGACCGCACCCTTTGGCTACAAATCACTTCTTTATTAAATTAACTTCCAAACAAATAATTCTTGTTTATTGAGTATTGTTTAGCATAATCTTCTAATTGATTTTAATCGCTGCTTTTCATGATAAGAATTGCACTCTTTCTTAATATGCTGTCTTAAAAATCAACTGCCGTTAGTTTGCTGACTTGTCATGCTGATTTGTCATTATCTCTAATGAATCGCTTTTTTTTATTAAGATTGTTGTTTGCATTACAGATTGCAGCTTGGATTATTGCTTATTGTGGTTGCTAGCTGTGTGGGAGTCAATCATGTTCATCAATTTTCCTTATGAATGGTCACTGCTCTTTTTATTTATATACAAATTATTGTTTATGCCAAGTGTCTTTTTATTTACCAATGATTATTGCTTCCTTGTTAATCTGTATAGGTGACTTTTAAATCTCTTGTTTGCTGTCTTTTAAATTGCTTGCCTTTATGAAATTGTATCAAATGAAATTCATTATTATCTTCCGCAACCACAATATGTTTGACAACAATGATCATTCATTTGTCAATCAAACAAATGTGTTCTTTATATGAGCATTGATTTTTGCATTAAGTCACTGTCTCTAATACTCTGATATGATACTAATTTATTGATCACTGGATACTATTTCAATTGCTGTCCTTTAGTTAAGGAAGTTGCATTCATATATCAGATATCATGTAATCATTGTCATGTACCATAGGCTTATTCACTGTTCCTTATTCACACAAACAAAAATATAATACAGGGAGCTTTCACAACATAACCGTTTGTTTGTTTTGATGGGGACATCACATTGTA
Organism: Thuja plicata; assembly: GCA_018584345.1. Taxonomy (NCBI): domain Eukaryota; kingdom Viridiplantae; phylum Streptophyta; class Pinopsida; order Cupressales; family Cupressaceae; genus Thuja; species Thuja plicata. The sequence continues at coordinate 648,431 of MU225593.1, read as the reverse complement.
CAACCAATCTTAATACCCAATGGAGACTTTCCTCACAAAACAAATATTCTACCCCTGATAATAACTATTCAAAACCTGTGTGGACATGGTATTTATGAAGTTTTGCCATCATGACGCCAATGTATTGCTTTGATATAAACCTTGTCATCTGGTCTACCAAAGACCATACAAGTAATTTTCATTCTTCCTAATGAGACGTTCAGATCAGACCCAGTCCTTGTACTGCTATCACCAGCATTGTTGAAGTAATAATTCCAGCAGAACATATCAACACCAATAAGCTTTTCAGAACCCTTGACAATCCAGAAAACCAATCATTCATCCTGAAATTCCAAATGGACTCCAGCTCCTAAACAGTCATATCCTGCTACATATTAGAGAAAAGTTATCCCCTTCAGTTGATTCAAACGTCTTCAATAAGCCTAAGCACATTCCTTAGCATCATTCATGCTTCCTTATCTTTGGATCTACTAATGAATAAAGAGTAGAGATATGTCTTTCCATCTTCTAGCATGTGGCATGAAGCACCCTCCCTGCATGCAGATCATACCATACCAAGACCCAAAACCACTTTCCTCAAACTCAACCTAAAACTGAATCTACTTTAACATCCAATTTTACCTTGAATTTGTTGATTTTGTGCTCGTTTAACCACGGGCAATGATTTGCCCTCCCAACCATAGACAATATGTTAGTCCTAAGGTCAGATTACTGAGAGGGGAGAGAATCAGTAATCTACCAAATAATCCAACTTTTCCACCTCTTAAACTTAAACCAACATTCACAAGATTAACCTTAATCACAACAAATGAAGATCATAAACATGCAAGTCCATCCACAAAGTTGACACACAGATTTATCTCATGGAAACCCAAATGGGGAGAAAACCACGGTGGGGATTAGTACCACTAAATGATGTACTCTTCTAAAGTGCGCCCTGTGAGGAGCTTAACCCTGTTAGGAGTTTACAACAGCACTGTTAGGTGCTACTTGGTTAAGGGATTTACCTTAGGCCTGTTAGGACCTTTACCCTGTTAAGAGCAGCCTTGTCAGAGGACTTTGAACACTTGACAAAGTGTCACCTTGTTAGAGGATTTACAACAAAAATATGTTAGGATCTACCCTTTTAAGGAATTTACCCTGTTGCAATTGTTAGGGAACAACATAAAGAATGTTCTATAGAACAGCACTACCTCTGCTTGATCAAATCCACTGAAGCGCACAATCTTTTCTCAACACACTTAACTCTTACCTGGCTTGATCGCAACTCACACTTTTCACCGCACTTGTCCAACACACAATCAACACACTTAACTTTCAACTTCATCCATTTTATACTGAGCTTTTAAGTCCACTGCCTTAATCAAACCCTAAATTAGAATTTCAAGCATCCCGCTCAAATCCAACGCGCCACAAAACAAAATTAAATGTACAAAACACATTTCCAAGACCGCGTCGGCCAATACAAAAATTTACATAGAATGTTTTGTCCAGGAGTCAAACACATTTTGACCAAACACAAGTTTCCTCAAGAATCTTCTCCACACGCTAGCATAGAACAATGTGATGCCAGATCATCACCTCCAATCATGAAGACATGTCACCAGATTGTGAGTAACTCAACCGATTCCACCACAATTTCAACACCGATCAAAGATTTATCAACTATCGCTCAAGAACACAAACAAAGTAACATGTTAACAATTCTGTCTCTTCTCACCAGTCACGTATACTGCACACCGGTCACTCAAAGTAGTTGTGGTTGCAACTGTAGCATCTGCATACTGTTGACCACCATATCCTGTGACCGCACCACAAGATACAACAAAGATTTGACGAGACATTCAAATCATTTATCCCATGTCATTAACTTGTTCTAGCAATTGCACCGGTATACTTCAACCAATCACAGCTTTCACATAAGATCACTTCAACAGTAGCAGTCATGCATTAGACATCCAGAGACACACCTAAGTCTTCTATAAACATAGCAACCACTAAAATTCACAACAACTCTTCATTTATCACAATTATACTTGGCAACACTAAGAACACAAAGTCAATAGTTGACATCAATGACAACATAATATTTGATCATCCTATAATCAAATCTGCATCATGACATCTCCACAACTCACTTACCAGCAATGCATCAAATATGCCAACACAATATTCGATTGTCTCCCCCGAGCACTACTTCTTAATAAAGCAAATTGTGTGTATTGATTTCATTTCCAAGAAAGGAAGATTTACTCTTCCTTTATATCTATTGGTGGGTGCCCCTTCAAAAACGGTCGTGACTCTTCCAAGATGGCCCAATATAATTATATTAATTAATATAATATTATAATAAATATATAATTATAACCCATATAATTATATATCATATAATACTTTATCAATATAATAATATTATCACAATAATAATATAATAATTATAATCAATATAATCATTTTATTATCAATAATTATATTATCAGAATAAATATAATATAATTATATTATCACAATAAATATAATTATATTATATTATCACAACAATAATAATATAATAATTATATTATCAATATAATTATTATATCACTAATTATATTATCACAACCTTTATGTTATCTATGCTCTTAGCTAGGAAGGAATCCTTCTTGACATCTGAGTTATGTAGTAATATCCATCATGGCTACTCCCAGAGGGTGGGTCCATCATGGCTACTCCCATGAATGGAAATGCAAATGAACACAAGTGCTCATCACGGAATCACTCAACGTGATATCGTCATCTCATCATAACGTTCACCATGGCTACTTCCAGAGGGTGAATCAACACAAGTGCTGAGTCATGCAGTTTCTCACATCACCTCCACCATGGCTACTCCCAGAGGGTGGGTCCATCATGGCTACTCCCATGATAGGAAATGCAAATGAGCACAAGTGCCCATCAAGGAATCACTCAATGTGATGTCGTCATCTCATCATGACATTCACCATGACTACTCCCAGAGGGTGAATAAACACAAATGCTAAGTCATGGATTCTCTTAGATGACATCCACCATGGCTACTCCCAGAGGGTGGAACAAGGGCTTTCACCTCAAATTTCTCCGTCTCAGAGAAAAATGCATTACAAGGGCTGATACCTCAAATCTCTCCATCTCAGGGAAAAATGAATATAAGGGTTGATACCTCAAATTTCTCTGTCTCAGAGAAAAATGCGTACAAGGAATTGCACCTCAAACTTCTCCCACGCAGAAAAGATTTCATAAACAAGGTCTTGCACCTCAAACTTCTCCCTCACAGAGAAGAATGCATTAAAGTACATCTTAAGAAATCACTAATATTGAGACTCCCTCTCAGCAAGGGCTTCATTCTCCACAAATCCAAGATTGTCTCGAAAATGCACAAACTTTACTCGGGCAAGGGGCTTGGTGAGAGTATCGTCCATCTGATCATCAGTGCTAATGTACCTCAACTGAATACCAATCCTTTGCACCATATCTCTAATATAGTTATATTTAATCTCCACACGCTTTGACCTATCATGAAATACAAGGTTGGAGTCTACATCACTCTTCATTAATCCCAAGCTTACGAAGTATCCATCTATCAGGAATATCACGACCTCAGTGTCAGTATAAAGGCCTTCCAGCCTACACACATGGAACTCCATCACATGAATCATAGTCCTTTGACTGCTACAGTTTCCTGATCACTAGAGAAACCATCTCAACATGGTCTACTCCCTTTGAACCAATAGACCAAGGTCCTCGGCATCTCTCCTTTCCTGAGAAGATCTTTGAGATCCACGACAAATATTATGCCTCTGCCACTGAAGAATACTTATAGCAATCCTCACTTAGATTTTGGTCTACTCATTCATGGCATCTATGTTTCTAGTCTTCTGGGATTCCGTCTAACTTTCATTTCTCTATAAGTTTTCGAGCCTTCTTCATTTACTCTAAAGGCAACTTGAAATTGGTGTTACAAATACATGTATCATATCTTATTTTCCCATCTTCATCAGAAGCAATATGTAAAGTCTCACAATGTTTCATGCTATGAGCAACTTCAAAAACATAGAGTGCCCTATCTCTTGTCTGACCCGCACTCAGCTAAGAGACAAGTCTGTACAAAATGAAGACCGCAATCCATTGAGTTATTCAAAGTGGTGTATATTGAAGTGATCCCTTTGAAGCCATCATTGACCGCTGAATTTTTGCCCTTCTTCTCATATTGTGCAAACTATGGGCATCGATGTTAGTTTGTCTTGTAATCATCGCTTGCCTTATATTTGTGTGTACTGTGTATATATAAACTACGCCGCGACTATTCCAACTACTCACTTGATGGTGTGGAATTTCAAACTCTGATCCATCGCAGGTCTTCAAGGACCTCGATACGAAACCTTTATATGCTTTGATCATGAATGTCGATACCAATGTGTTAAACCTGCTAATAACAGCAAACTAGCTTCACATTGTCTTTGCGTCCACCCGACCATATATGTTGCCACTCCAGCAAACGGCTCGAAATGTTCTCTATAACTTCATATCTTTCATGTATGTCCACAAACAATATCAGTGTTGGCTTGAATGCTCCCAAAATCAATTTCATATCTTGAAATTTCGAACAAGACAAACTCATCTCACGTCTTAATTGGTGTAGTGTGGAAATAATCGGAGACCTTTAACCTAGTAGGATCTTCATGTAAATCGTATGATCGCTAAATCTGGATGCTTCCATGGGTATGTCGTGATATTGAACCCGCCTCCTACGCACAAAATGCACATCCAACACACCAGCGTCGCCAATCACCAATCTTTGTACGCATTCAGCGGCCAACCACTCACAAGTCATCAAAGATGGTGTTCATTGTCCCCTCACAACATTCGCCTTTAGAACAGATTGAGACACAGATTCTCTAGCCACTCAATAGACATGCCAAGTCCATTGATAGGTACTAAATAAATCCCAATCAGTGGGCAAGTGGAAGAGACACTCCCTTATTCTTCCCTTGTGTGGGGTAAGAGCCTTGTCGTGCTAAGTGACGGCAGGCTTAATATGTTTATTTATCTGTATTGCCTCCAATAGTAAGAAAACTCAAATAACTCCACACACTCAACTCCAGCCATTACTAGGTTCTTTGCGTTTTGAATGGTGCTACTAGTGTATGGCAAGGATAGAAACAACCACGGCAAACCCCAGTCACGATACCGAAAATTGCGTAAATAGTATTATGCGTTCTAATAGTCAATCGCACTGAAAATTATAGTTGCCTGACTATGGCTCTCGACAAAAATAGAAGCCACACGACCTTATGAAATCCTCCACGATTCACTGTATCGAAGACTACAAAAATGAGGACCCGCTATTATGAACTTGAAAACCATCCCGGTCTCCTCGCTTTCAACAGCAACATCTGCAACCACAGGAAGTTCTAGAACTTGTGAAAATATGTGAGGCAATCGCTTCAGTTTTGGATTCTGATATCGATCGAATATGCAACTGCATTTTCTTTTATCTAAAAATAAACAGGGCATAGTCTACAGCGAATGCTTTCACATCCCATGAAGAGCCCGCCACATTCCATTTATTCCTTCTACTTTGTGAATTTGCACTTTCATTTATTCATGAAACCTCACAGGCTGGTAGGGAACCCGCTCTGACACCATGTTGATTTTGTGCTTGTTTAACCACAGGCAATGATTTGCCCTCCCAACCACAAACAATACTCGATTGTCTCCCCCGAGCACTACTTCTTGATAAAGCAGATTGTGTGTATTCATTTCATTTCCGAGAAAGGAAGATTTACTCTTCCTTTATATCTATTGGTGGTGCCCCTTCACAAAGGGTCGCCACTATTCCAAGATGGCCCAATATAATTATATTAATTAATATAAAGTTATAACCCATATAATTAATATAATTATATATCATTTAACACTTCATCAATATAATTATATTATCACAACAATAATATAATAATTATATTATCAATATAATCATTATATTATCAATAATAATATTATCACAATAAATATTATAATATAATTATATTATCACAACAATAATAGTATAAGAATTATATTATCAATATAATTATTATATTATCAATAACTATCAATATAATTATTATATCACAACCTTTATGTTATCTATGTCGGCCTGAAGGAATCCGACCATAGCTACAATAACATTAATAGGATGTTAATCCAAGACTCAACAAATCGCTTCATCGACTTATGAAATATAACGCATTCAAGCTTCCCCATGACATCAACATCTTCATCAAATAAGCATAAACTATACTATTGAAACTTTCCTTCAACACAAAAAATTTCACCAATAATAACACCCATCAAAAGAGCATACAAACATGATACCAATGAAATTCACCTAGAATAACACTCATGTCTTGACTTAACAAAGAAACAAATCATGTTATCTCGTTCTAACAAAAATCCTGCCAAACAATTTTCTCAAACCTTGGCACATGATTTGGCCAACACCTTATTACCAAACACAAAACGTTACTACGTAATAAATCAATGATCACTATCAATACACAATAATTTTGCATTTGGGGCACACAATATGAAATAGCTACCTTTTTCAAGCCTTCTATAAGTACTGAATGGAAAAACTGTGAAATAATTTTCTTCATTCAAATACTCCTTGGATGCCCATCCTCACTTCCCACGAAGAATGTGGGTAATAGATTATGACAGAAAACATACATCGACGGCATAATTGGGTCAGTTGGACCTATCTCTAAAGGCCTCTTCACCCCAAAACATCATTCTATGCCCAAACTTTCTTACAAATTATCACTCATGCCATCATTTATCCTATCTCTCTCTAGCATCATTAATCACCTGGCCTTTGGATTCCCCCCTTGGGAGGCAGAAGATGTATTCCTACCAATTGTCAGTTGAGATGACACACCTTATTCCACAAGATGGCAGTATTTAGAGTCTTTATGTTTTCAAAGAGGTGGATAGATAAACTCATTAATTTTAGGCATCATGCCCACTATGCAATCAAAAGTAGATATCATTATTTGTATAGGGGCCATGTTGTGAGGTCTTCACACCATCGCCCCATTGCAAATAGGGACCCCCTTTTTTCCACTCGTAGTTGTAAGGTTTTGGCAGTTGAGTTAACAATTCAAAACTCAAAAGGTTAAGGAGTGGTTAAGGGATCAAATTGTCAGGCTGCAAAAACAGATTGGAACGTCAAGATTCCACTGGGTCAAGTTGCAATGGTTTGCGATAAAATTCCTAAGTGCGTTGATATTTTGGCTAGTCAAATAGTCCAAAATACATTATAAAGGCATATTTTGTGCATAAGGGCTTTAAAATCCTTATAAAATTTGATATTTCCATGCTTAAAATATGCAAAAAAAAACTTCCAAAAATCAATTTTTCCTTATAAAAATGCATAAAATCTAGATGGAAATAGAATTTCCACTCTCAAAATGCACAAAATCCCGATGGATGAAGAGTTTCCGGTTGAAAATTCATGAAAATCCAAATAGGGATTGATTTTCCACTCATGAGAGGGTATTTGCAACGAGAAAACTAAGTGTTGGGTCAATTTGTCCAAATGAGGACCGAATTTCCCCTTCTGATATCAAGAACGAGGAACAAAGTGAAGACTCTAGATGCACATCGATTTTCCACTGGACTTATACTTGGAAAATTTTAAGGGAATTACCCTGTCCAGATGGATGTGGACTTTCCCCTTTGTTCTACTGAAGATGATTTTTCCACTATCCAACACTTGGAAAAATTTTGACCTCCAAAGTCACGAAAATCCCGATGGAAGAAGAATTTCACTTTGTCCAAATGAACATGAAATCTCCCCAAGTCCAGATGAGGATCGATTTTCCCTTGATGGCAATTATGGATGGATGAAAAATGTTAAGTATGGGGGTTAAACTTATCCCTATAGGGGTCGATTTTCCCCTTATAGATAATGAAAAACGAATGAACAAGAGTCCAGATGAAGATCGAAATTCCCCTAGATTAAAGAAAAAATGCTAAGTGTTGAGGATCCTAATAGTCCACATGAGGATTGATTTTCCCTCTTATGGAATGATATTTGATTGACTTGGAAGGAGAAATAACAAGCGATAATCCCCTTACCAATCGATTTTCCATTATGGATACTTAGACAAATTCAAAGGGGGAAATATTAAGGATTTTTACTCATCCTCATGGAGGTCATTTTCCCACCAGCCTCATGAAGTTGAATGTCTACAGACAAAAATCCATGAAAATGCAAGCAATTCTCCTTCAAATAAAAAACCCACCTCTAGAATAGAATGAAAAACAAAAATAAATCTGAAGCAAATTAAAAAGTTGAAGAATTGGACGTAGAAATTGAATAATCAATTCTCCTTCAAATAAAAAACCCACCTCTAGAATCGAATGAAAAACAAAAATAAATCTGAAGCAAATTAAAAAGTTGAAGAATTGGACATAGAAATTGAATAATCAATGGATTGTCAATTTTACACAAATCCCAAGGGGCAGCATTCAACTTTGCACGAGTCTCGAAATCAATTCTTAAAATGCAATTTTAATCCTACATTAGCTGTGTGAGGGGGATTCAAGCCAAAAACACCTTTAAAAGGCCACCTATAGCAGCAAATAAAATACAATAAGGAAGTTGACTTAAGCTTGGAGTCAAAGGGAGAGGTGAAAGCAAGTTGATAAAAGGCTGCTAAGAAGTGTAAAGTCTGAGAAAGCACAGCTACAGTCATCATTGAAATCGGCCAGCACTAGAATGGAGGTTTGAAGATGCTAAGAAGACTCAATCAAATCGCTGTTAGTAAGAGGAGGAACTTTGAATACCACCAAGAAAGGGCAAAGGCGATTAAGAAAAGAGGTTTATATACTCAAAATCAAAAGACCCCAGCAGCTACAATTTTGCAAGAGAAAAATCAGAGATCCCAAAATTAGTGACAAAAGTGTTTGAAAAAAAAAGCTAGAACTAAACACAGGTCTGAGACTAAAATCTGGGCAATCAATAAGGCTGTAAGTTCATTGTTTTCAGACTTAAGGTCTGAAAATTCCTCCAGAGAAAGTTCGATTTTCATAGAAAAATCAGATAAAATTCCCAAGTGACTAATTCGTATCAGAATTCATTACAAGGTGTGTGGGTAGCACTTTTACAAAGAAACCAACTGATTTTAAGAGGACAGTGCCCAAGGTATGAATGTTGTGTATTTGTCTTCAGAAAAATCAGAATTCATAAATTAATGAAAAAGTTTGGTCTTTGTATTTAGTCATGATTTTAATGCCTTATCCAACTGATTATGACTTATTTGCAGACCATGTCCTCAGACCTTGTCTTCAGACGTGTCTTCAGAAAATTTCCAAAATACATGACTACTAAAATTCTACTTTTTTTCAAGTCCATAGCAGCAAAAGACTAGTTTTGTGCTCTTAAATTGGTTTGTCTTCAGAAAAGTCCTCAGACTTAAAATTTCAAACTTGTCTTCAGAATTTAAATCTCTCATAATTGGTTCCAAGTTTCATTTGTAGGCTTCAAATATGATTTTTTCTAAGCTATAACGTTCCAAATTAATGGTAAAAACAAGAAATTAAGGATTTCCTTTCAAGATCATTGACTTCATGCCTTCTTTTCTTTTTCAGGAGTGATTGCATGAGACGTTGATATGCAAGGAGAACAAGAATAGAACAACCAAGAGAATCTTGAGTAAATCACAAAGTGCTTATACAAGTCGATCTTCCACTCAGAGACTAAGGTGTGCAAAACGGGGACTAGGCTACAAGGACATTCATGTGTCCTTATGCAAGGCAACTTTCCACTGGATTAAATGCTTGAAGAATAAGGACTATCTTATAGGGAGATCAACTTGTCCCTATTCACATCAATTTCCCATAAGGATCAAACAGGATTCAATTCAAGGACAAGTTGTTGGGGACTCCAATTTGTCCCTATCAAGGATCAAGGCTAAAGGATTTCGAGCCAAGGAGGTAATGGACAAAGGTATCAAGGATGTCCCAAACATTGGAAGACGACTTCACTACACAAGGATGATCAAAGCTAAGGAGGAACAAGTCTACAAATGAAGAAGGATTACCCTCATCAAGGGTTCAAGGACATGAAGATTTGCAAGTCCATGATCAATAGACGGAAACCCGTCACTTCAAAAAAATTGAGATATCAACAACATTTTCAAGGACAAGTTCAATGAGAGAATTTGTTAAAGGAAGAGGATGAAGAAACAAAATTGAAACAAGGATCAAAAATGAGCAAGCTACGGTGGCGTCTATTCATCATTCAACCAATCAGAGAGCTTCAAGTTGACCCGTCCAAGATCATCCAATCAAGACCATTCACAAGTGGACATGTGGAACACACTGTTTTCTCATTGGCTCATCCTCAAGGGGATATGGAATGTAATTTTTTCATTATCCCATATGTTGGTGCCTTGTTGTCATTGGTTGTTTATGGTTGCCATAATTAGGGTTTGTCATGCGTTAATCTAGGTCGTTGATTTTAAATCAATCTTGGTCGTTCATTGTAATTGGGGCTCCTATAGAAACCCCACTCCTATCATTTGTAAAAGGAGACTTGTTGAAATTGTTGCCATGATGCTATCAAAGTAACTGCTAACTCATTCTTGGTCTTCGTGGTGGATTACTTGTGTTGCTTTGAAGTATTGCATGGTTTCTTCATTTCCTCACTTAGATTAGGATTTCATTTCATGTTGATTAGAAGTAGTGTTTATTTGAATGGAAGTGATTGTGGATGCATCTTTGGTAAACTCGCTTAGACCATACCACTAGTTGTTTGTTGATTGTAAGTTTGTCTTGCGTGGTTAACTGGTATATTCATAAGCTTAACTTCGATTATTGCTTGCACATTGATATGCATCGATGGATGGTGTTAACGGAATGGTAATAGTTTGAACATCTCATATTTACCTTAGGAGATTGCACTAGCTTGGTTGATGTCGATGGCTAAACTAAGTCTAGTAAAGTCACAAAGACATTCATAGTTTCTGGCATTCTAGGAGTAGAATAGCTTTCTAAACCATTTCCCTTTGCAATTTGTTTGTTTGAAGTTGAAATAGTTGATATTCATTGATTGAACAATGTAAGTCCCTTTGTGATACCCATCATATCACATCATAAAATTGATTTAGTCTACAATAAGAAGGAACCATGATGGTGTCTCATTTGATCACACAATTCATATACATTGTTTAGCATATGAGCTTCCTTATTCAAGAGAGAGTTGGAAATTTGTCGTTTCATCTCGAAACACTAAGTTTTCGATTTTGCATGTTGTAGGTGAATAAAACTCACATCAACAGGCCAAAATCGATATCTATCACCTTCACTCATTTTCCCTACCAAAGAGTCTCCACCTTCAAGCTTCAGAAGGAATAGCATACTAGTAGATCATTTTAGCGTATTATAAACGATGTACGCATGAAATACTCTTTATATACTAGTATTTCACACACAGATGGTGATAGATAAGTAAGACAACATCCCTCTTCCAAAGCTACCAATGTTGTATCTCAGACTCCTCCTTTCCCTAGGCCTGGTGAATCAAAATTTTGAGAATCAATTAGTTCCCCTCCAATCTAAGCTACACTAACATGAGTGCATTACCATTTTTTTAATTAGAACTAGAACTGCACCGAGTCCCCCAATGGCTTTCTCTTCTTGATAGATGTCAATAACACAAGTTTATTTCACATGTCAAATTGTAATTTTTACAGAATTTTTTATATTTGCATTATGTAATTCATGCATAGTTACAAGACTCGGACTCGGCAAGCATGTTGAAATCATAATTGATCGATTGAATGAGTAATTACAAAGGAGATGAAGGCTCCTTAAATAAGGAAATACAAAGACAATGTTTCTGAAAGTGGGAGCTAAATGTATCGTCTTAAATACCTGGAGTTCTGTAACTCTCACAGTCCAAAAATACAAGTTTCGGACTCCCGGATCCAGAACAATTTCAGATTTCAACAAATTCTAACAGGGTTTCTACAGATCTAAAGTTTTGTCCTCTACTAGCCCTCAAGATGAGTACATCATTCTCATTTCCCTTTTAGCACTTACTTTCATAGATCATATTCTCATTTCCCTTTTAGCACTTACTTTCATAGATCATATTCTCATTTTCATATCATTTACGATTCCTTCTCTTAGGGAAAGGAAGACCAATCCAAAACCCTACATTGTTAAGATCACGAATTGGCATCCTACCTTGTGCTAATCAGATTTCCTTTGTTACAAGGTTTTGGATCTTCCTATATGTAACCTATAATTTGGTGAGTGATCTATCCTAGCAGTGCTCACTATTTTATATGTTACATTTTGGTGAACCCGACTTCTTACATCTCTATTTTGATTTTGGTGTTAGATGCCCATTCTATGCATTTACATATCTACATCTACTTTTTATATATTTCATTTACATCTTTTCTACAATAGATTTTCTTTGCATTGTTGCATTCTTCGTCACTTAGATCTAATATAGCTACTTCATTTCATGTTTACATATTGTGAAAAACAAAGTATTTCACATCATCCCTTAGTTAGTAATCATTGCAATTCATTTCTTGTTTATGCATTTACATTGATGAAAAATACAAAACAAAATTTTATTCCATGCATGTTTTTCTTTTAGATTAGTCTTGCAATGCATCTATTTTCTCAAGGTGATGGTGGTTTGCCTTCCCTTTTATCACTTTATCCGTCTCCTAAAGATCCCCCTCTCCATGAGGCCATATCGGTGCAACAAGATGTTCTTAACCCTTCTTTCAATAATCTCTCTTTTGAGAGAAGTATTGAAGATTAATGTTAACTCTTCTCTTGATATGTGCTTCCCCCATGCTTATACCTTGCCAACTTTGATAGTTCTAACTTGCCTTCTAGGAATGAAGCATTGAAAGTCTGCAATGATCTCACTATTTGGGATGAACCACAAGATGATAATGTTGACTATTCTCTCCCTCATGAAACAACCTTGGTCCAACAAGATGATATAATGGTTGACACTTATTTTATTTCCTCTAAAAATGACACATTCCAGCTTGATGTTTCTCCTTCTCCTAAAACATACCCCCTTTTATAAGGGATATTTTAGATCAAGAGGAAGACATAATAAATACTTTTCTTAATATCACCTTACCTTCATTTGACTCTCCTTGTAGAGATGAAGCCTTAAAGGAAGTCCCTCATCCCTATTCTAAGGACACCTTGGAAAAAGAGAATCATATCAATCTCCTTAATTCTCTCCCTTCTAGTGATGAACTTATGAAGACTCAAGAGTGTGATCAAGTTAATGTTGTCAATATTCATGCTCAGCCTACGGTAGTCAACAAGCCTGTGATAACTGTCAAAGGATATCCTCAATCAACTTCCTCTCAAACTCCTAATAGACCTATCATTACTGTTAAGGATTATCCTCAATCTACCCCTCAAAATTTCACTACACTTGTGATTACGATTAAGGTATATACTCCTCAAAGTTCTTTTCAAACTCTGAACAAGCCTATTGTGACCGTGAAAGGAAAACCTAGAAATCCTTTTGAGTTTTTTAAAGATTATCTTGCGGTGGCTCACACCTATCGTAGAAGAAATAATCCTCAACCTACTAATCTGGTTCTTCCTACTTCTCTCCCACCTTCTCAACTTGTGCTTCCTCCTCCACCCCGTCTTCTTCAAAATCTTGGAAAGGAGTATGATTTGGTAGGGCAACTCCATAATACTCCTATTAAGATTTCCCTTCGGGAACTTCTTCAAACTTCTACATATCGTGAAGCCTTGCAAAAAGCTTTAACCACTCTTCCAACTCCTCCACCTAATCAAGATAATATCAATTCCTTTTTGGAATGTATGCATGCTACTCCTGTTCCACCTCAAATTTTTTTTACTCAAGATGATTTACCTCCTAAAGAAGTTCAAGATCGATATGATGCTCTTATGGTAGCTGTTCTTATCAACGGTAATCTCATTCGTCAGACCTTAGTTGATAATGGGTCTGGACTTAATGTTTGTAGTATGGACATGCTCAAAGAAATCAAAGCTGATATTTCAACTATTGAACCTGATCACATTCCTATTCGTGGCTTTGACAATGTTGCTAAGAAAACATTAGACATCATCACTTTACCTATTAAAGTAGGTCCGGTCATTCCAAATACTCCTATTCAAGTGATGCCTGAATGTCTTAATTATAATCTTCTTTTGGGTAGACCTTGGTTACATATTATGCATGGTGTTCCTTCAACTATTCATCGCAACGTCAAGTTTATCTACAACAATTTGATGTACACACTTAAGGCATATGATAGACCGAATAGCTGTTTGAATATTGAATTAAGCAATAACCCTGTGTCTATTGAAGAAAAAGAAGATCAAAAATCTAACGATGATCCTCCTTCTACTAGTTTCCTTTCGGATGACGATTGAGGATCCTTAGATTTCACACCAACTTATATTGGAGAGTACAAAGTTTCAGACCTTCACTTTATGCAATCTAAATCTGACAAAGAATCCAAAACAACTCTTCTTTCTAATAATCTTGTCGCTTCTTCCACTCCTAACAAATCTCTAGAAATTATCAATCCTTATTGTGATGACATAGTGACTAACGAAGCTCCATTAACTCTTTCTGATATGGCTTCTCGTTATGGTCCTAGTTATCATCTATTAGTGAAACATGGATTCAATGGGAATGGTTGTGGTAAACATGAACAAGGAATTCATGTGCCTTTACGAAACGAAGGGCATAAGCATTCTTATCGACTAGGATTTAATCCTTATAAGGAGCCACAAACAGTTACTGTTAACACCATTGTGAATCACAATTCTGAGCATGATTCAGGATGTGCGCAACAAAGTGTTGAGAATAGTGAGAAACCTATTGAAGCATTTGGTTTTGAGTCTCCTTTGTCCACATCCTCTCCTTCATCATCTAACATTTCTCCTCCATTTACTTTTAATCAAGAAATAATTTTCCTTAAGCTTATTCGTGCTAAGGTGATTAGTAGACCTAAACGCAAAAAGAAGCGTAGTCAACATCTTATAACTCTTCCTTTCTGCATGTATCACCAATATCATGAGCACTCTGTTGGTGCCCAAAAACACTGAATTGAATTTCCTTTGGACTTGCCAATCCAATGATGGGAAATCCAATTATTTTTGGCCAACTAACGGGAATGATCAATTATGATCCTCTTCCCCTACGCTTCTGGCTCTGCAGGACCAAGGCGGGTGAACCTTCACCTGAATAGGCTTTTTATGGCAGATAACCTATGTATGAAACTCAAACTTCCGTCTCTCAAAGTATGGCAAGGAACTTGAAATAAATATAACTAAAATCAATATATCATGAACTGTAAATTGAAATACTTTAAGTAATTGAAAGAATGTTTAGTAA
>MU225593.1:591030-628610 GCA_018584345.1 Thuja plicata | reverse complement strand
TCATAGAGCTTCCTTCCATAATCCCTCAAATTTTAATTGAAAAGCAATATGTTGTTGTATCCCATTTAATGTACTTCATCATATTATTAATTATTGGGCATAGATTTTAGGATTCCATTTTTTAGAGCTTTATCACTTTATAGGACTCTAAATTTTGCCAAAAATTGAGAGCTCCAACACACTCTACTAATGAATGTCAAGCTTTACATTACAAAATCAAACAACTCATTGACAATGCTATTATTCATCTATCATCTTGAAATAAGTTACTCTTC
The DNA here is from genome assembly GCA_018584345.1 of Thuja plicata. Taxonomy (NCBI): domain Eukaryota; kingdom Viridiplantae; phylum Streptophyta; class Pinopsida; order Cupressales; family Cupressaceae; genus Thuja; species Thuja plicata. Next base: position 628,335 of record MU225593.1, on the reverse strand, counting down.
AATACTTATTTTTCTAAATAACATCTTAGTCCCTATTATGTTGCTCCACACTATGTAGCATTGTTAGCCTATTCCTCAGGGACTCATTGTCGTGCATGGTGTAGTGCACTTGCGAGTAGCATAATAGGTTCCCTTTATCCCTATCTTCACATTTGGGGGGCAAGGGTATTATATCAATCTCTCTCATCTTCTTCAAGGATCCACTTTTCCCTTGGTTAAAGTGCTATTTATCTACAATGCGACATCTAATCTTACATAGAAATGTTGGTTTACATTAAAGATATGCATCCTTGATCATAACCTTCTTTATTGTTTGCAATTAGGTTTCCATAGTAAATAAATCCTTTACCTTGGAGACTAATGTGTCATCCTTCACAAGGATCACTTTTGCATTTCTTGCATGGTATCCCTTCGCATTCATGCCTTCCATGGCCTCATAGGAGTTGTGACCTCTTTGGCTTGGACTGGGTGTTGCTTGCGGATACTGTCTTGATGTTGAAACTGCTTTATCCTTGTTCATCACTTCCTTAAAATGACAAAAATAGTACTTCTTTTGCCATCTTGAGGGGGGGGGGGGGGGGGNGGGCATACATATGGCCTCCCTTGCACATTTTTACACGATATACAACCAATACCCATGGGTATAATGGATCCGTATCCATCCATGGGGTGCACATATACAAACCAATCTTCGTGGATATAATGGATTTGTATCCATCCATGAAGTGCACATATACAAAAATCTTCATGAATATAGTGGATCTGTATCCATTCATGAGGTGAACACATAGGCACACATAGGCAAAGTCGCAAGTAGGCGCAATTTTTTAGATAGAGTTGACTAGCATGGCATACAACCTGCTAAAACTTTCAATCCTATCTTTTGTGTGGTCCACAGTAAGACATACAATCTTACTGGGCATGGTGGTCACACTTTGTGTGATTAACAGTAAGACATACAATCTTACAAGGCGACGTAATCACACCCCTCTCTCTTCTCTCTCTCATGGATCACCTAGCACAACATAAAATTGCCTAGCATGTGTCATCCATGATTGTCTTGATCTCTCCTCCACAATTCCATAGCATAACACACATTGCTATTAGATTGGATCATGGAGTCTTATCATGCCCTTGATGTATGCTCTTGCTCTTTTCAGGTGACCACTTGTGCTCTTGCAATAGCTTTCTCAGTATCATATTAGTGGTTGAGACATTTTCTCTAGCAAGGTCTCTTCAACTAGTTGACTTGAAATCTTAGTAAGATCTAGGCAATTGTTGTTGTTTTTTGTATCCTTGTATATGGATGTATGAGTTAAGATCCTTAGTTTGGGGGCTTATGTCCTTAAACTCGGCGATTTCTTATCTCCTTGCAGTTTGACCATGATCTTCATCTTTCTCTCTTTCTTCTACTTTATCCTGAGCATCAGGTGGACTCATACTCCCGCTAAAGTGGGGGCTATGTGTCATATTATATTTGTCAAGAGGGACGACTTGCACATAAAATGTTATATTTGTCAAGAGGGACGACTTGCATGTTAAATATTATATTTGTTAAGGAGGAACGACTTGCACATTGGATATTATATATCTGGCCGACTTGCTTGTGCAAGTCGGCTGCATTAAAAAGGAAGAGTCACACCTCTTGCATGCATATAAAGGTGGAGTTATGGTGTGAATATGGCAAGCATCAAAAACATAACATGTCTGCCTAATTCGCACCATAACAGCAGATAAGCAGATCCATTCTAATCTGATCCACAGCAGTAACAATACATACTAAAAATTACAGTCATTCCTAGAGGAAGAATAGCAGACCAAAAGCGCAATATATAGTGAACTTAAAGGACAATACAAAGGAGATTTGGAGGACAAAATAAAGCAGAATTGGAGGACAAATTGAAGTAGACATAGAGGTTGAATTATAGCAGCAGATTGCAAGGCATCATCAAGGAGACTCTACAGCGGACTTATCTATTCTTCTATTTATCTATATTTTGGAAAGGGCCTAAATCTTAGTTCTAAAAGATCATCTATAGATTGAATTTTCCCTTTCAAAGTCTGAAATATTAACATGGTATCAGAGCCTTGGTGAGTAAAAGATCTACTTTCAGATTAAGGAAATCAATCTAACACTTTTAAAATTAAGAAATTCAATATGACAAGTGGAGTTAGACCAGAAGATAGACTTGAAGGAGCCACAAACTTCTTATCTTGGAAAATTAGAATACTAATTGCCTTCAGAGAACTAGAGTTAGATTCAATTATAGAAAATCCTCCTAAAGCTGAAATGGATGAAGATGAGACACGTGAATGGAAAAAGAGTAATAACAAAGCTATGAGAATTCTAATTGATAGTGTAAAGGACCATATCATACCCACCATCTCCTGTCTAGAGTCAGCTTATCTAATGCTTTCTACATTATCAGGAATGTTTGAAATTAATAATACAAGTAGAATTATGACTCTTAAAAATGAAATTTCTCGAATCAAGATGAGTCAAGGAGAGTCTATCACATCATACTTTATGAGAATTATTGAGTTAAGAAATCAATTGGCAACTATTGGGCACACCTACGATGAAATGGAACTATCTATGATAGCACTTAACGGTTTACCTCTCTCTTGGGACTCCTTTACTCAAGGAATCAGTGCACGTCCTAAACTGCCTAAATTTGATAAATTAAAAATTGGGTCTTCAAGAAGAATCGAGACTAATATCTAGAGGTTCAAATTTTAATTAAGATCTTCAAATCTTCAAATCTTATACTCACAATCAAGAAGGAAAGACAATTTCAAAAGAAAAAGTGAATTTCAAGACAAAGGAGAAAGAAACTTTAGGAACAAAAGGAGAGATTATCAAAAGAAGCAAGAAGGGAATTCTTTCAATAACGGATGGAGAGGAAGGGATTATCAAATGAAGCAAGAAGGGAACTCTCACAATAATGGATGGAGAGGGAGAGACTATCAAAACAACAATTTTCAAAAGAGAGATCTCTCTAAGGTACAATGCTATAGATGTGACAAACTTGGTCACAAGGCAGCAAATTGTCCAGATCGAAACAATCATCAAGCCTCTATTGCAAAAGTAAAAGAAACAGGATCTGAACACTTTGTCCTTTAGTCTTCACCTTGAGAGGGAGTTTATATATGTGCCTTCATGAACTTAAAAGTTATGCTATAAACTCTTTCCATTTCCTTGTTAGATCTTGCAATTTTGTTTTCTTGAAGAGATATCACATCACTTGTTATACATAAATTAAATGTTACTATCCATTGAGAATATGATTCTTCGCTATGTTAAATCTAAATTATTATGTGGTGAAAATATGTTTTTTTGTTGTTATACTAATATTTGCTTTTTGAGCATTGAGGCTCTTGAGCGTTGAGGCTATTGCATATTTGAGCGTTGAGGCTCTTGCATATTTGAGGGTTGACGCTCCTGCATATTTGGGCATTGAGGCTCTTGGATATTAGAGCGATTCAAGCTCTTGGATAGAATCACCAATGAAGACTATCTTTCAGAGAACTTGTGGATGTGACTTCCGAGAATTTGTGGATGGGATCTCATTTGTAGGAGATTTACACTTTGAGGTTAGTGTTTTATTATTTGAATTTACATCTTGTGAAGATGTTTCCATTATTGTTTTATCTTATAGGTTGAGACCTATTGATTAAAGTTTTGATGATGCTTCTTGTGATTACATAGATTTGAGATCTATTGTTGTATTGATGAAGCTTCTAACATAGATTAAAGATCTATTGTTATGTTGGTGATACCTTTTCTTACATAGAGTTGAGATCTATTTTATGCTATACATAGAGTTGAGATCTATATGTGATTATTGTTTACATCTTGAGGATAGCAATTCATGTGTTATATCTATTGTGACAGAGATCTACATGAGGTTAATATTATTAATCTTTCCCTCAAGTCCAAGAGGGAGTGTTAATCTTTGTGGCCTTGAGACAAAGATAAATTACATTGCAAATAATTGTTAATATTATTGTATTGGAAAAGATCAAATTAATACTATGTATATTTAGATTAATAATAAGTATGCTACTTATTATTAATCTTATTATACATATCATTATATTGCATTTCATATTATATTTGTCAAGAGGGACGACTTGCACATAAAATATTATATTTGTCAAGAGGGAGGACTTGCATATTAAATATTATATTTGTTGAGGGACGACTTGCACATTGGATATTATATATCTGGCCGACTTGCTTGTGCAACTTGGCTGCATTAATAAGGAAGAGTCACACCTCTTGAATGCATATAAAGGTGGAGTTATGGTGTGAATATGGCAAGCATCAAAAACATAACATGTCTGCCTAATTCGCACCATAACAGCAGATAAGCAGATCCGTTCTAATCTGATCCATAACAGTAACAATTCATACTAAAAATTACAGTCATTCCTAGAGGAAGAATAGCAGACCAAAAGCACAATTTATAGAGAACTTAAAGGACCATACAAAGCAGATTTGGAGGACGAAATATAGCAGAATTGGAGGACAAATTGAAGCAGACATAGAGGTTGAATTATAGCAGCAGATTGGAAGGCATCATCAAGGAGACTCAACAGCAGACCAAAACCGGGTATTATCTATTCTTCTATTTATCTATATTTTGGAAAGGGCCTAAATCTTAGTTCTAAAAGATCATCAATAGATTGAATTTTTCCTTTCATAGTCTGAAATATTAACAATAGAGATGCCAAATAGCAACAAAAGATAATACCAAGCCAGTCCATGTTCAGTCCATTAATGCTCACAAAGTGGAAAACAACAACATGATCTGTGGTAAAAGAAAGAAGTTGTGGTTTTGAGAATCAAGCTCTCTTCAATGCTCGAGCAGACATCAATGCGTCCAACACACTCTTAGTGCTCAGGAAAGGAATGACGATAGCTTCGGATTAGATTGAAATATCACGGGCCTCAAATATGAACCAGACTTCACGCCATAATGAACCGGCTAATCTTCTGTTGCATCCAAACATAGTATATCTCGCTGCAAATGAAGAGTACACTGCTTAAAATTAAAGGTTTGAACCAGAAAAGCACGTTGAAGCCAGCATATAAGAGTATTATCATTATCAGTTCAAACAAGATTCCCATGCCGTCATTTCAATCATTCATTCCCATCAACCACTTCAGATGATTTGGCCATCAAGAATATAGCATCCAACATATAGAGTAACAAGCCTCCATCTCCCTCAATGAGCTGATAAAATATAATAACAAATTGATGCTACAATCACATAATAATTTGTTCCCAAACGCACCAATATTTAGGACATAGTTCAGATAGCTGAATTGATTATAAACCATGGTTTCAAATATTTACGATTCAATACTTTGAAAAGGCATCAAACCCATATGTATACTGACAAACAAAGACAAGTGATTAAATTGCCCAGGAACTATTTTTTACTCCACCACTCCAAAAATGTGAGAATGCAATGATCAATGGAATACTTAATGAGATAAATGCCTAGAAGGCAAATATTTCATCTTAGCATATATTTCTCAGTAGAAGCCGCTTCTAAAATAGTCTTCATATGCCAACTATAGGTGAAAATTGAACCCAATATTAGTATGCTTCCATATAATACTCTCTTGCACAATGATTATACATGGTATGAGAGTTATCGGCCAATAAATGGTGTGAGAGTTATCGGCCAATATCATGGCAATTATTAATATTTGTTCCAGTAATTAAATTTTATCCTGAAAACTGAATAATCATCTCTAAAATAAACCTTATTCTGAAGAACTGCAAATTCCTAAAAATACATTTATCCTACAAATTTGCATTTTCTAAGAATTTAATCTTTTATTCAGATACCATAGACTCAATGTGAAATGTCTGACTGGCAACTCCAACTGGGAATGGGTTTTGGTCCACTTCCCAAAACTCCAAGGGTTTCCATCCTCGGGATTTGTAAGAACCCCTGCAGGTTCTAACTTCACCAACCCACTGAATTGCTATGCAATGATATATTTGACTGATTATTTTGGAATAAATATGCAATTTCTTGAATTTATTAAATGGATTGCTAGGCAAGAATTAACTTATGTAATTTTCTTAAACTTTCAAAAGTGTTGGCAGGCAAGAATATAAACTTTGCAAGAAATAACAAACTGAAATAAAGTTCAACCATATGAGACCGAACAAAAAAAAAAAAGTTCAACTATATGAGTGCTAGAATTGAATATTATTATTTATATCTTCATATACAATGATCAAAAACACTCTATTCATACCCAGAATTCACACCAACTCCTTTATAGTGAAATCTGGAATTAATAGCAGCAAGGTAAAAAGTTTGAAATCTAATCAACAATGCCTGCAATAATGAAGCTACAGGTCTACAATAGATGAGACTTCAAATTTGCTTCAAACCCTTGAATTTCTTCACCAATAAACCCAATCATGGCCTCTGAGTAAAGCCATCGCCATTTGCACAATTCACTGGATATTACACCAATTCAAAGTGCTGAAAACTATGAAGAATTCCCAATTCTCCAAGCTGAAACTTCTGAAACCCTTGTCTCCAAATTCTCTTCACACAATTCAATAATATCATAAAGGAGTTATATTATATCATTGTGATGCACTTCATAAAATGACTTTTACGTCATTGAGTGGCCTCATTCGCATAAAGTGAAAATATAACTTTATAATTGCACTTATCATTAATTATTAATAAAGTATTACTTTATTAATAATTAAAATAACATAACTCCAAAAATAATCATCATTTCTTGTTTCCGTCTGAACCTGGGAGTTAACCATTGTATCCATTGTGCATCCAACTGCCTTACTAAAAATAGTAAGGGTCCCTCTCTAACATCCACTAACTTACTGTAAATAGTAAGTCCCTGAAACTGAGCCAACAGACGAATGAGTAATCATTGTGCATACCATGAGTCTAGATGCCTCTGCCAGATATAGCAACTCCTCAACAATGACTTACTATAAATAGTAAGTCTCTGAATAACTGCTCCAATCAACAATACTGAATCTCAACATTACTACCAAGTTGTTCAGGCACTGCTAAAGATAGAAACTCTGACTTTCCCAAAATAGTAAGTTACTATAAATAGTAAGTGTGTCGATTTGACTCAAACGAAGAGCAATCCTGAACATCCCTGACCACTGGAGTGGGAATCGGTCTCTGGCTCTGCCAACTAAACCCTTTGAACAACTCCATTAGCCTATGAGGGTCAGGAAATAGGCTAATCCTCCAAAAGTTGCCCATCACGAAAATGGGGACATTACAGGATTCTTGAACCTGTAAACAAGCTCTTATCAAACTTCTCAAATAATTTCTCCTTTGCAAGCATTCCTTTTTGTATTTTATTCTTGGCAACTGCTTTTGGAAACTCCTCAATTAAAATAATATACTTTAGCCATAAAGTGATTAATTATATATATGTTACATTTAACCCAAAAAATCACTTTATTTAAATTATTATTAATTAAATATTAATTTCCTTAAATACTTTAAGACAAATTAATTAATTATTATCAGTGTAACACGGGTACTAGGGGACGTTCGGACGGGTTTTCGGGACAGGGGAAAAAAGGGCTTCAATTTGGGGACAGCAGCGGGGGGGCTGTAATACACTATACATATAGTACTTGAAATGCTAGTTACAAAATGATGTATAACAGTATAAGAACTAATTATACCAAATACTTGAACATAGCAAAATTGCAACATACCCAATATAGAATACAATGTACTTGAACATTGAACATTGAATATCGAATTACCAATTACTATTAAAAATTCAAATTGTCGGCAAATAGAAGATTTTGATTATAGGCAGTTGGATAGAGGGTCCCCTTTTGGCAGAGATCGGTGTGTATTCTCTGTCAAAGCTCAGTATATGTTCAGGTTTAGCCTTTGTTGGACTCAGTTTGACTCACTTACTATTTAAAGTGACTATTTCAGGAAAGTCGGGGTTACTATTTATAGCAAGGCACCTGAACAGGCTATGATTGCAATGCACAGTTGGTTTGATCAGTTAATGAGGGACTTACTATTTATAGTAAGTCAATGGTTGATAGAGAGGGATCCTCACTATTTTTAGTAAGGCAGTTGGGTGCACAGTGGACACAATGGTAGACTTCCAGGTTCAGACGGGACTGGAAAATAATGGCCATTTACAGAGTTATGTAATTAGTAAATTACTAATAAAGTGCAATTATAATATAAGGTATTACAAATCACTTTATGTGCAATGGGGCCATGACCCACATTTAAGTATTTTTAAAGTACATTAATGAGTTATAACATGGAAGCTAAATATTAAAATATTTTGATAAAGTCACACGCACACATTTAATATTATTTTGAATAATATTAAATGATTAAGAAGTCTCTATAAGGGATCAGCTAGCTTTGAGAAGCTATAAAAGGGTCCAAAAAGCAAATAGAAGGCAATCTTGAAGACATTTTATTCTTGTGCTTTTTGGATGTGTGAGCTGTGTGTAGAAATACACAAGGGTTTCAGTCATCTTCAGCCATTGAAGAACGAATCTCTTCAATGTCTATGCAATTCTGAGGTTGTGAGATACCAGTTGATATTATTGCTTGAAAGAGCTTCATTCAGGAGTTCTATTTGGGCCAAAAAGGTGAAGAAATATCAAGGGTTTGTGCATATATTTGAACATTTGTTAAGTGCAAACAGAAGCAGCATTATCAGATTGGTGACAGCGAATTGATCAGGTTTTAGAGGCCATTGAACGCTGCCACACCCATTTCCCAGCCCTCGCGTGGCTTCCTAGGGCAGGCCATACACCTTGGAGACACCTGGGGTGTCAAATAAATAAATTAGCAGCAGTTAGGGTTTGAATAAGGTTGGAAAATCATTATCAACAGTTGTAAAAAATAAAGAAGTGGTTCTTTCAGGCTCTCATAAGCGTAAATGGTTAATATCAGCATTTCAGTGTGGAAAACTTGTCAAAATTGGTGACCTTGCCTGCACACCTTGAAGAAACTGTAGCAGATCTATCTATTTCTTCCATAATTGTTTTTAATAATTATAGTTGATGCAAATAAACCTCATTGGAGGTATTGTCACCATCTAGGTACTCCTATATTGCCAATTTCACCAGTTCGATCAATAAAAAAGCACATTTCCAGGCTAGCATGGGACTCCTGGTATGCTATTCTCTATTTTGGTTGCAATAAATTATTCGAAATTGGTATTAGAGTTTGTTGTTATGAAGATCACAATTCTGAATATAATTATCTTGCTTGTCAATACAACTACAAACTCATAGAAATTCATATTTTATCCTGGGAAAACTCTCCTCACCAAAGAGTGAAAAACACCAGAGACTTATCCTGGGAAAACTCTCCTCACCGAGAGTGAAAAACCCAGCCCACAAAAGAATGTTCTTTATTAGAGAATCAAGAAAACACTGATTACAAACATGCTTCAAAATTTGAGACTCTCAGATATAGTCAACAAAACGAGAACTCACTTATACATGATCCTACATAAGAATCTAGATATCTATGCCAGAGAACGATGTGATTAGCAGCATCACAATCTGAAAATCAGAGAAATAAAAAAAGTTCTGAACATGAACCAAAATGAACTAAAAACATTAACGAACTCCAACTAATACATATCTTCAATGGCCGAATATCTGAGACGGCATCATAAATAACAAACAATGAAAACTAAAAGGTTTCTATGCGCAAGAGAAACACACGATAGATAATATTCACACACCGAGAATCATCACCAAGTGCATCATAAAAGACGGCCATCCAACTAAGGAAAGACAGACCAAAAACAAAGGAAACCGAAGGGACATGAAACGCATGACTCTTTGAGTAGCCACGGGTGTCTCTTGGGAGACCATGCGGGTCCCTTTCAACTCCATGCGATGAATCATATGAAATGAACATCTTGAAACACCACGCAAGAGTCTCTCCCAATTGCCACGCAAGAGCCAAGAACCGATAAGTCCTCCAAACATAAAAACCAATGAACTTAGCATAATACGGAAGCTCAGCCGCGCAAGGAGGAAGGTAATGGAATGCAGAACAGCGATGGAAAGAGCTCTAGGAAACGGAAAGAATAAGAAGACATCAATACCCGCACAGTAGGTATGAGAAAAAGAGTCTCTCGCAGCTACTCTACTTTAACGTCACCATCTAGGTACTCCTATATTGCCAATTTCACCAGTTCGATCAATAAAAAAGCACATTTCCAGGCTAGCATGGGACTCCTGGTACGCTATTCACTATTTTGGTTGCAATAAATTATTCGAAATTGGTATTAGTGTTTGTTGTTATGAAGATCAGAATTCTGAATATAATTTATCTTGCCTGTCAATACAACTAGAAACTCATAGAAATTCATATTTTATCACAATTTCAAAACAAATATATCATTTGCATAGCAAATTAGTGGATTGGCAGAGTTAGAACCTGCAGAGGTTCTTACAATCCTCACCTTGGATGATACATTATTATGTATTTGGGTGATATATTTATGCTCAGTAAAAATTGAAGATCATACTTATCATGTTCGCTACATCAAATCTGCTCCATTAGCACCAACTTCAAGCTAATATTAAGTCCTATGTTCAATATTCTATTAAATAATTGGATTTTGATATTGATCAAAATGGGGTACATGCAAACCCTATCAAAATTGAAAACTCCAACAAATTGTCCTAATTCCTAACTATATTACAAACCTGATGATCTTTTCCTAGGAGGCATGAACCACTTAAAAAATCATCAAAAAAATATAATTTACTGTTCAACTCGACAATGACTTGACAAGTTGATTTTTGACCCAAACTGAAACTCAGCACAAACTTGACAAATCGAAAAAACCATGAAATCTAAAGATTTAAAGATTTAAAACTCATACCATGCACCTCTAAATGAATAACCTTTAAAGACAATAAACTTGTCAAATAAAAGCTACTTTGATCACATACATTAATCACATTAGCATAAATGCAGATTTTAGCTGAAGGTAACAGCATATTTAGATACATAAATATTGTCAAGTGTTTAATTTGTGTAAAACGCATGGATTATATCATCCATGGCATGAAAAACAAAAATCAAAATATGCAGTCATGAACTATGATAGAAGGAGCTTGTACCCCTCAGCCAAAAATCACTAGCCAAGTGCTTGTATCTCAGGCATGTCTATAAATGTTGCTACAGCCTTAGGAGCATTACTTAAGAGAGAATCTAACTAGCAAACTACAAGTATAAATGTTGCTTAATTACTAGGCATTTAATTGGGAAAAATTCAAAAAAAAAAAATACTGCTCTTCCATCCAACATGGCCTAAAAAAAATTTTCACTTTAAAAAAAAAAAAAAAACTAAAGCAAGGTTTTGGGAGTAGCGCCTCCAATGGGGTAAAGCGGCAGCAGCCTATGAGACAACACAAATCATCATGGTGCATGTCATTTTTCATAATTTTATCACTTTTAACCATCCTCCAAAACTCCTTCAAACCCTTCAAGAAACATTTAATGCTTTTTCTTTTACATTTAAGCCACGTAAAGTGTGTTTACATGTCAGAACTAAGTTTACTCATTGCTTGGCATTTAAGTATTTAAGCATATTTTTAATTGCCAAGTTTTTTTGAGTTTTTTCCGAGTTGAAATTTTGGGATCGCCAAGTATGCTCAAAGTCCGAGTCCGTGAACCATGGTTTATTATTCATGATGTTAATGTAGTAAACCATCATACCGAATTACAAGAACAAGTAGCAAAAGAATGTACACAGCACAAAGGAGAGTATAAAGATAGCACAATTCAAATTACTAAGTAGAGCACCCACACAGTTAAGAGTAACTTCCAGCTTACCCGTGGCTCCATCTGTTTCTCAGGAATCTTTTCATCCACACCCACAGCATCATCAATGTCAACTTCCATCTTATTACCATCATCTGCAATAAACATAACTATAAATACCACTGGCTAAGGAAAATGCTGATGTTCTAGCAGCTCAAGCAATCATAGATCTTAATAGTAGTTTACATGTCTCCTACTACATATTTACCTTCACCTTCAACTTTCAGTGTGGACAAATTTGCTCCATTGCCCTTCTTACCATCTTCTCTAATATCAGACTCGGACTTGACTTTAGGAGCAGTTAGAGTTTCCTTTTTTTCATTTTTCCTAGCTAAACTCTTCTTTGTACCTACATTAGACTTTTAAAGAAAGAACAGCAGCTATTACAATAATGAGCAAGGATGACCAAAACAGGTCAAAAAGTAAAACGTTTACAAATCACTAATCAGAAGTACTAAAAGGAAATACAAAAATTTAATAACAAAAACTAGACAAAGAATACAATCCTTCATCCACATCATGTTCTTGGTTTATGTCATCTCTTTATATAAAAGATATTGAACTATGTCATCTCTTAGATGGATTTTTTTCTGATTAAAGGGTATTTTTCCTTATATTGGTTCCTTAGACTTTCCTCTTTTTTCTCACCTTAGATGCTTTTGATTTTCGCTGAATCTTCTTTGGGGTCTCTCCTTCAGTATCACTAAGAAGGACTGTCTCCGGTCCTTTATCTCGAGATCCCAATTTTGACTGATGCTCCTCTTCTTCAAAGGATCTCCTTGAAATACCAGGCTTATCACGGGAAGGAGAATTTGAAGGAGAGGATGACAGTGTTGTGAATGTCTGCATTGGAGACTGTACACAAAGCATAACATGGCATCAGTGATTGCAATAACATTAATATAAAAATAATGACAAGGGAAAAGGCCTAAATTGGTTTTTATCAATCCACTGCATCTTCATGTGACAGAAATACAACCATTAAGCAAATAAAAATAACAGAATGTGAAACAAGATGGAATTAAGCTTACAGAGCAAATTTCAAGATCAATTACATGAAGTAATAAGAAACATGCAATAATAAATAAGGTCTTCAACAAATTAATGGTTGCGAGATATTGACATAAACCTGTAACAAACTCATTGTAATCTTGTTTGGTGTTAATAGACCCAATATATAATATATTGTACAAGTTAAATAGATCAGTATAACTAGATCAGCACCTCAAACTTTGTCATTGCCATCAACACCCCTAATGTGTACTGCTAATCAATCAGCTAGTTTTCCAGTACATAGATGATATATAATAGTATACTACAAAAACTCTCGCGAGGGCAGGAAATAGAGCTGTGGAGAAATATGTAAACGCCCCCTTCAGCTAACTATCAATAATTGATTAACAAAACACATGAAATATTGATTTATATATTTATGTTTTCTTTCCATTCTTTTTAATGTGTTGTGCACCAGATTCACCACCAGCATCCCTAATCCAAAAGGGGCTAAAAGATAATTCTGTGGTAGAATATTGTTAGCAAGGTGTACAGCTATATTATGCAAGTGTTTCTTAGTCACATGATACTTAACAGACAAATCAAACACCATTGTCCTAATCCACATCAAAATATTTTGCTTATCTTTTTTCAATACACAAATCCAACTACCTGGTTGTAAAAAACACTGAGAAGCTAAAAAAATAATTCTCAAGGAACTTCCAGAAGAAATCAATGTACAGAATGAAAAAGCAAGATTTGTATGCATGGTGTAGAAGAATTCCACAACAACCGTTAAATCCTGTAATCATGAATTCATGGAACATGTCAGTCAGACACAATTTTTGAGCAAATGCCAGTTTCATGGAAGAGCCCACTATTTTAACCATTGAAGTCAGGTATTGCTGGTGTTATAAATAGCAAATGAAATACCCCCTAGTGTGGACAATAAGCCACACTAATCATAGAATTTCCCAAAGCACATAACTGAACTACTTTTTCTAATGACAAGACAGCTGCAAGTCGCTCACAGATTAAGCAAACCATATTTGAAGTTACCCCATTTATTATTTAACTCCCAATTTGTATTCTGAGAATTCTCACCATACCCATCACCAGATTCTTATCCTACCGGATGATTCTTCTCTTAACAGATCTTTGATTACACTTTGCAAACTTCAAGTTTTTATGAGAAGATGAGATTCAGGCATGCAAGAATTGCTTGGATAGAAAAACACAGTAACCTGGGTCAAAATTAATCAAGTATGGGACAAAACAAAAGGAAAAACAGAATGACCGTAACCAAGCAAGTATACAATGACTTCTATAAACCCCATTCCAAGCTATGGGACACAAGTAAAAACCTAAGTTGTCGGTATGGGTATGGGTATGGATACGAGAACCTGGTACGTGGGCATGGGCGAAAAAGAATTGCCTCTAGGTATGTGGGTACGGGCAAAAAAATTATGCCCTGGGGTACGTGGGTCTGGCTACATGTATATATATATATATATATATATACAAAAAATTTAAAGAAATATACAGAATTGTAAAGCTAAATACATTTGATAGTTGGCAGATATATTCACAAAATTATAATTTATAAATACTAAAGTCTAAAATAATATATATTAAGTTGGTAAGTTTAAAAATTTAACTTAAATATTTTAATTTGTTTATTTATTAAATGTTAATATTACAAATAAATAAAAATAAAGTACAATAATATTAAATTTAAATGTATTAAATGATATTTTTAAATAAAAATTTAATATAAATGAAATAATATAAATTTCAATATATTTAATGATAATTTTCAATAAAAATTTAATATAGACCCCAAGTACGCACCCAAGCATACTCGTACCCAGGTGAACCCAATGTAGGTGTGTGGGGCCAGGGGAGTGTACCCGATAACTAAAGTAAAAAACCTATGTAATTGGGCACAAGTAAAAACTAAAAAGCTATAAAACACAAGGACGCAACCCCCAAGTTTTTTGCCCTTATCCCCACACCCAAGACACCCCAGAGATAAGGGATGACTAGGGGACATTTCCCAATTGTCCCCATTTTTTTCGCCTGGAAATGTCGGGTGGGCCAGCAAATAGGGTGAGGTTGGTCAACTATCCTCGAGATGCTTTTGGGATGTCCCTTGACCATCCCAAGGATGGTCAATCATCCCCCTTTTCCAGCAACATTTTAACATTAAAAAAGCATCCCAAAAGAAAAATTTGTTTTTTATTGGTTTTTGTGGCCCCCACACCCCTCTAACCCTAACATGCAAACACAAAACACTCCATTCATGGCATTTGACTTCATTTTTACATTAAAAAGAAAAAGATAATTTGCAACCAGGTTAGAAAGAAAAAGCAACAAGATTTTAAGGTGTTGGAAAATCTAGTATTGATTAGCAACGAAGGAGAGGAGTGAAGTAGCAACCAGCAAGACAAGTAAAACAGGTATATTGATTTTCCATTTGTTCTATTTTTTTCAATTGTTCTCAAAAATTAAATGATTAAATGTATGATTCTTTGTGTTATTTTTTCAAAAAAATTCAGTTTCCATATACCAAAACAAAATAAAATAAGCAGCAATGACAAGAGCAGTGGGTATGAAGAGGAAAGAAGAAAATGAAAACCAACTTGGGTGTTCATTAGTGTGTGGGAGTGGTATGGGTGAAGGGGGGCAGCCTCAAAAAACTCTATTTGAATACCCCTCCAAAACTCTGAAAAAAATGTAATCAGCCCCGTTAATTATAAAAACCTCTTTTTCAATTAGTGACAACCATAGGCAAAGAGAAAGAAAAAATAGAGGTGTAATAGATTGTAGTTGTGTCACATTTATAAAGAACATTTTAGTGGGAGCTAGAGAAGATTGTATTCTTATCTATTGGGTTTTACAAGGGGGTTCAAGGTTTGTAAAGAGATAAAGGACAAAATGAGAGGGTACGAATGTTATAGATTGCACATGGAGGCAGAATCGAAGTCTAAATGGGTGCCAAGGCAAACACCGCACAATCAGCTATGCATATGCCCTCTACATTTGGTAGTCCTAGTGGTAGTGCTAGTGGTGATATTCATGATTCCACAATAGGGAAGAGGAAAACTATTTCTAGTGAGCAACCAAATACATTTTCAAGTTTGTTCAATGTGCATGCACAAGATGTGGCAAAGTCCTCAATAGCCATTTTTTTCTATGTTCATGCCATCCCATTCCATGTACCATGCTCTTCTTACTTCAAACAAATGTTCAAAGATGTACTTGTTGGTTCCTCATTCACCCACCCTTTAGAACATAAACTACACACTACACTTCTTGACAAAAAAATATTCCAAGGTGAGTGCGGTGATGGAGGACATGAGATAGTGTTGGATTAGGACGAGTTGCTCTATTGTCATGGATGGGTGGACCAATATTAGACAATAGCCACTTATCAACATCATAGTTGAATGTTCAACAGGCTCACATTTTCTTGGGAAGCGCAAGGATTCAAAATTCCTATTTCATATTTTGAGAGATGTCATAGAGGAGTTTGGGGCCTCCAATGTCGTCCAAGTGGTCACTGATTCAGCACATGTGTGCAAATTAGCTGGTTTAATTAGTGGAGGGTGCTTATAAGCACATCTTTTAGACCCCTTGTGTTCACGGTTCATGCATTGAACAATGCAATGAAAGACATAGGGAAGATAGATTAGGTGCATTAGATGCTTGTAGAAGCTATAGATATTTCGATGTTTATTTGCAACCATCACACCTCACTTACTCTCTCAAGGACGTTTTCAAAGAAGGAATTCCTCAAACCTGCTTGAGGTATAGGAGGCTCTACTATTGATGATGGTTAATTCACAGTAGAGTAGATGGTCTAATGCAAATATTGAGGAAGGGAAACGCATCAAACAAAAATTCTTAATGATCATTGGTGGTTCAATGTGAGGTGAAAAAATTGTTATTAATATTTTTCTAATAGCTTGTTGATTTTCATTTATTAATAAATTTATAATTTGGTTGCTGATTTTATTAAAAAATCTGATTTTAATTTTCTAACTTGTCTTTTTTCAAATTTTTTATTGTAGATATATTTGCTCCTTCATTTCACCAGTTGTGGATGTCATTAGATGTGTTGATACAAATTCTCCAAGGCATGGAGAGATGTATGAGACATTTGACAGCATACATGTTAAAAGAACCAAGCAATTTCTAACAAGGATTCTAATTCGAGATTATATGAGTGACAAATTAAGCCCATAGTGATGCAACAATAGAACACCATGAACACCCAACTTCAAATGGCAACCTTTGCTTACAATCACAAAGAGGTGAAAGAAGGGTTTATGAAGGCCCTTGGAAAGATGTATTCAATTGAGAAGTCAAGCTTACTTCACACACACACAATGGCTTGTCTTTACTAATCTTCATGATCCAACATTCAGCAAACCAAACACGAAGATAGATAGAGCTGCAATAGCTTAAAAGGATCCTATTTAACGGTGGGCATGACATGGGAGAGATGCAAGAGTTTTGGACACTTGTTATTCACCTCCTTTCACAGGTGTTGATGAGTGTTTTGTGACACTCGCCAACACAAAAGAAAATACCAAGTATTATATCCTCTCTTGAAAAAGGAAACCTCAAATGTTGAACAATGTGAAATTGTGTGATCAAGTAAGGTAACCCCAGGTTTATACTACGAACTAGCGACTTTGTGTTAGATATAGACTCAGTGAATTGATGTGATTTTGCTGATAACACACAAAGGGACTTCCGGTATCATTTTTGGACTTATCAACTCTTTTCCAAATGATTTTGCAATAGAGCTCTTCAACTAATTCTAATGAAGGTTTTTGGAAATAAAATGAAAAAGAGATGGATTTAGGGATCTAATCTACTTCTAATAATGCAAGAAATTATCGCTGACTTAATGAAACCAAACCAAGCTTTTTTGCCATGAGCAAACAACTACGCAAAGATGATGCAATCTCCAAAGGTTACACAAATTATTTTCAAATTACTTATACACATCAACACCATTAAACACTCGAATCGATGAGCATGAAGCAATTGAAGTTAAGCTTTTGAAATGAGTTCAGACTAACCATGTACTACAATTTGCAATTCACAAACTACAAATGATATGAACATGAGGGTTTCACCATGAATCAACAAAAATTATCTTCCATTCAACTTTTTCAACTCAATGTAAACAAATCTAAACTAATGAGAAGTAGGAAACCATGCTAACACCCAAAAGAACACAAATTCTCACCATGCTTCAATGAGTTTGCAATTATTCTAGCAATATCTCAACAACAATTTCTCAATAACTCTCTTCTCTTACAAGTGAAATGAGTAAGCCTTTATATCGGGTTTCAATTAATACCAAAATCCCAGATTGATTCTATATCAACAAACAAGGTATCAAAGGAAACTCTAATTGTGATGGTTGCAACTACCACGTACATACATTAAATGCTAACCAATGAGCAAATTACAAATTTGGATGAACCAATGAGAAAATTGATTGCAATATCGCATTAAATGCCTTCCACACATCCAGTTGTTTGATGAGTTAGGTTTGATGAACTTAGACATCGTGACTTGAAATTATTTGATCGGTTGGAGATGAGTGGGTGTCACCTCAACTTGCACGATTCTCGAAGTGTTCTTCTTTCTTCATCTTTGTTTCAACTCCACTTATTCATCATCATAAAGAAGTCTCAAAATGCCCCCCTCTCTTGGCATCACATTAGGAAGTTTACTCTTCCCCCTTTTAAACAAACTTAAAGTTACCTTATTCCTAGGCGTTGAACAAGGGGAGCATTTCATGAACCCATTACCCTCACTTAATTCATAAAGTAACTTTATAAAAGACTTAAGTGACAAAACCAAATATCATCCTGAAAACAATAGAACTCACCAAGACCAGAACTAGAAAGTATTGCACTGAAATGAGAGAAGATAGAAGCAAAGACCAAGTGCTAAAAATAGCACTTACTAAAAATAGACATATGCTAAAAATAAAAAGTGAATATTTTGAAAACCACTGCTAGAGCTCTCCTCACGACACTAAGTCCCCTAATTATATCCACTTAGCCTACAAGAACTCGGGAATAGACTAATGGAAACCTCATACTAAACTAGATGCAAGAAGGGATCATCACGTCCTCCCTCCCCAAGATTGCTTGTCCTCAAGTAGCCGCAACTTTGGATGTTGTAAAATCTGATCACTCTCCCATATAACATCCTCCACCGGTAAATTCTTCCACTTCACTAAGTAGTACTCCCTGACAATCCTCCTTTGTAGTGTACACACCCTGAAATCAAGCATTGCCTATGAAATCAATATCAGATTGACTTCCTCATCCAAAGGAGGAACTCTGTAAAAGGAATCACATTACACCCAACTGCACTTTTAAGGCGAGATTCATGGAAGACATTGTGCACCTTGTTACTTTTGGGTAGCTCAAGCCCATAAGCCCCTCTCCAATCCTCATTGTGACTCTGAAAGACCCATTGAAGCGAGGCTTAAGCTTCTTTAACACACTCATTTTGAGAGTGGACTACCTATAGGGCTACAATCTCAAATAAACCATGTCTCCTACCTCAAATGCCCGCTTATTGTGATGTTGATCAGCATATAACTTTTGTTAATTCTAAGCATGTATATTTTCCCTCAAAGATCTCATGATATCCTAACTCTCTTGAAAATCTCTAGCTCTAGGTGCTCTACAATCCTCAAAAATCAAATCAATGAAGCTAGGACCTTCATAACCATACAAAGCCATGAAGGGAGACATCCTAATAGTCAGAGTTGTAGAAAAACTCCCCTGAATGAAACCATTTAACCCATAGCTTCTACTACCCTGAAACATAATTGCCTACCGAGCCTTTTGCCCATTTATTATTGATCTTTGCTTGTCCATTAGTCTGGAGTGGTAACTAGTACTAGGAGTCAACTTAGAACCACACACCTTGACTAACTCCTGCCAAAACAAACTCATGAACTTGTCGTCCCTGACACTGAAAACATTCTTAGGTCCCACGAAGTCTAAACACCTCTCTAAAGAACAAATCTACCACCTGCATTGTTGTATACCCCGTTGAAATAGCAAAAAAGTGAGAAAATGTAATGTCCCCTTTCTAATATAGAATTTTTAAGGATAAATAATAAAAATAAATGAATAAATTAGAATATAATTTATTATTATTTTATCTATGTATAATAATGAAAGAATAAAATATATTAATATAGTATGAATATAATAATATTATAATACAATATAATCTATTATTAAATACAATATATTAATATAATAATATAATATATTACATAATAATAATATTGATAAGAATATAACAATGAATAATAATATATTAATATAATAGTATCTAAGGCAGCCATCTCATATACTAAGAAAAAAATACAACCCATGCATCAGTTTTAGACGGCAGCATAAGGATGGTCTACAGCAGCGTTACATAAGGATTCAAACGATCTCATAATCACGTCAAGGAGTATAAGAAGAGCAGTATAGCGATTAACAAACATGGCATTAAGATTGCTGCCATGAAACAATTAGTCAAAGACTAGTCAATGAAAGATTAGAGAGGTACGATGCAGTTTTGTCAACCGATAAACAAAAAGGGGTGGTGAGTAAAGAACAGTCATAACTAAAGGCTGCGACCATTCCTTGATGAAAGATATTTATAGGCATCGAATAATCTTATTTTAGGGGGACCATCATATAAGTCAGTACTAATAAAAGAGGCAATATCCAGCATCTATCGGAATAAAATGAATTTTGTATGTTAAGAATTTCTAAGGAAAGAGTATTAGGCATCAAAGAGGAAAGATATAATTGTTCTCATCAGGGGAATAAGACATGATATAAAAGAGAAATAAAAGGTATACTGGCAGAAGAATAAAGTCTGAATTCTTCAGCTGTCAACAAGTCTGACAGCAAGAACATATTTGACGTTTGGATACTACTATATATATGTATAGGCATTTGTAAATAATAATGAATCAGAACTATTTATATTATATTATATGTATTATAGACAGTATGTATATATATAGATATAGGCATCTGTAAATAACAATGAATCAGAATTTTATATATATATATATATATATCATGATAATAATTAGAATTATATATATATGAATCTGATTAGAATTATGTATAAGCTGTATTTATAATTTATATATATATATATATGTATGTTAATAAGGATGAAATCAGAATCATCTATATATAGTGTGTATATCTATCTTTGAATGATCTAATATTTACATCTGTAATACACACACACACACACACACTCAGTAATAATGGAGACATAATCATATATATGTATATGTCCATGTTCAGATTCATTACTATTTAGTACCTGAAGAGGAAGGGACTAAAGTGTTTCCAAGGAGAGGCCTGTTTAAATCGAGCCAATAGGTTGAGTCCCAAGATAGGGTAGGGATCAGCGACCTTGAGCGCCTTGCGGGCATAGTCCCAAGATAGGATAAGGTCTTGGATCTGTAAACTTTGATGGAACCTATTGTGATTGGTATCTAAGCAACTTGGTTCCATCCTAATCCTCTTCTTCTCGGACAGAAATGGTAATAAGGGCAGTATGGACATTAAGGATCATAAATAATAAGATTGCTTAATATGCACAGTAAATGTATAATTTTGAGTTATGGAATAGTGTAGTTGGAATCAATATGTCTTGATCAATTTGATTTAAGCCTTAAATATATTAAATATTGGTTAATGGTAACCTAAGTCTAGCAAGGGACATTACAGAAAACTTGGTAAATCGGTCCATTAGCACATAGATACAATCATTCTCTTCCACTGTGGGAAGTCCTGTGATGAAGTCTGTTGAGATACTCTCCCACTTTTGAGTAAGAAGAGTAGGGGCTGCAATAGACCAGCAGGGAAAGTATATTCATTCTTATTTAGTCGGCACACTTAACATTCACAAACATACTTAAGTGTGTCATTCTCCATCACTTTCCAAGAGAACCTTTCACAGATCTGCCTATATGACCTATAATAACCTTTGTGACAGCCATAGGAATGTGATGAAATGTCTTAAAAATCTGCATTTTGATCTTAGTTTCAGGCACTACTTTTATTCTTTCCTTGTAGAAAATGAGACCTCTTACCTTATGCCTGTCATCCTTTCGTGTGCCATCTAGAATGTTGTTGGTAAGGGCATTCTTAGCATATTCAACTTGTGTTGTATTTGCTCCTTCCAATCTTCTGCTATCTCTGAAATTGGGCACAAATGTAGCCTTCTTGACGATGCATCAACCACTATATTCCTCTTCCCCTTAACATACTCAATGTCAAAATCATAGGCTTGAAGTTTGCTAACCAATTTTTGTTGCTTATCATTGAGATCTTTCTGATTTAGGATGTATTTGAGGCTATTATGATATGTTCTAACATTGAATCTCCCTCCAACCAAGTATTGCCTGAACTTAACCAAAGTATGCATTATGGCTAACATCCCCTTATCATGATTAAATAACACTTGTAACTCACTCTCAACTTCCTACTCACAAATACAATGGTAACAAACGTTGGGCCTTTCAACAAGAGTCTATTCTTTCATGTCAAGAAGTATGTGAAGGCTATCATATGTGTGTCTAGGAAATGATACAAAAGGTGGGTTGTGTTCGGTTGATTCAATATGTGGTATGTGGTTTTTCTTTGACTTAATTACATTAACTTGTCCAATAGAAGAAGAAAACAATGATGAAAGAAGCAAAATAAAATCATTATGTAAAAGTAATCCACATATGACTAAATCTAAACCAGATTCAGCACGATTGGTGACCATTGTTTACACTGTTTTATGATGATAACAAACATTGAGCCTTTCGAAACGAGTTTGTCTTTACTAGCAAAAGGCATGTCAAGACTATTATGTAAAAGGGGAAAAAAAAAGTGGAAAAATGAAGCAAAATAAATTCTGTGTACAAAAGATCAAGACACACCTAAATTTGGACCATATTTAACATAATTTGTGAGATTAGGCTGAAAAGCCCACCCGAGATGCAAATGAATGAAAGAAACCAAATAGAGAAATCGGAAATGACCAAGAATAAACTGTATTCTACTCGAAAATGCAAAGCTTACAATGAGCTTGACAATTGAAATTACAAAGGGAATCCCTTGATTAGTCTATTCTTTCATGTCAAGAAGTATGTGAAGGCTATCATATGTGTGTCTAGGAAATGATACAAAAGGTGGGTTGTGTTCAGTTGATTCAATATGTGGTATGTGGTTTTTCTTTGACTTAATTTAATTAACTTGTCCAATAGAAGAAGAAAACAATGAAGAAAGAAGCAAAATAAAATCATTATGTAAAAGTAATCCACATATGACTAAATCTAAACCAGATTCAGCACGATTGGTGACCATTGTTTACACTGTTTTATGATGATAACAAACATTGAGCCTTTCAAAACGAGTTTGTCTTTACTAGCAAAATGCATGTCAAGACTATTATGTAAAAGGGGGAAAAAAAGTGGAAAAATGAAGCAAAATAAATTCTGTGTACAAAAGATCAAGACACACCTAAATTTGGACCATATTTAACATAATTTGTGAGATTAGGCTGAAAAGCCCACCCAAGATGCAAATGAATGAAAGAAACCAAATAGAGAAATCGGAAATGACCAAGAATAAACTGTATTCTACTCGAAAATGCAAAGCTTACAATGAGCTTGACAATTGAAATTACAAAGGGAATCCCTTGATTATATAGGCGAAGGGGAGAGAGAGGATGTAATAGGATTGTGACAAGTGTTGGCATCCTATGAGGTGTGACAGCTCAAGGTCATGAATGCCCAATAACCTTATCCCTTAGTAAACTTATCTAGTGCAAAGAGGACCTAAGTGAATAACTAGCTAAGAAATGAACTAATTAGATAAAGAACCCTGTTCAAACAAACATAGTTGATGACCACTGTTAACACTGTTTTATGATGGTAATAAACATAGGACATTTTCAAGAGGATTCTGTCATTCTTGGCAAAAGGTATGTCAAGGCTATCATATGTGTATTGAGGAAATAATATAGAAGGTGGGGTTGTATTCAGTTGATAAAATATGTGGCGTGTGGTTTTTCGTTTAAATTATGGAAAAAATGACTTGCCAAAAAGAGAAGAAAGAGAAAAAGCATAGTTGCATGGGTACTCGTACCCCTACCCCCTGGGATGTGTACCAGGTACTGGTACACGTATCCCGTACTGGGTACTTAGTGGGGTACTCAGTGGAGAGCATCATAGCTAAGGACCTTGATTAAGATTTCTGATTTTTGTTTCAGTTTTTTGTTTGCGTATCAGCTTGTTGTTTATCAAGCTTATTTCAATATGTAATCACTAATCAGTTTGAAACTTTAATACAATGATTATATGACATTTCAATAAGTGTACTTAATCATCAAAGTTAATGCTTGACTATAAATTTTATCACTGTTCTTGTTTTGAAAACTCAATGTCATTATATTTTCAGATTTTCTATAAAATATTAAATTATATTTTTTTTTAAATGACACACCCAAAGTACCCCCATCTTCTATTCTGAAAAAATAGCCGTACCCGTACCCATCTCTGAAGTACCCAAGTAGTCTCCCTTCAGCCTTGGAAAAAAGTAACTGTGGAAGAAAGAAGCAAACTAAATCAATGATATCATTTTCTTCAAGAAGCTTTTAAGTTTCATTACATGCCAATTCAACAGGGCTTCGATGCATATGTCATGAATGGAACTCTGATAGGCTATCCATTAGCCAAGAGTCTTCGCCTGTAAACCAATGCCACACTGACAATATTGAGCAGATCCATTTCTCATATGTAGTCCATTGTAGTCTTCTTATGTTGCCTTTCCCTTCCTTCTGCTGATAATCCTACTTTCTATAAACAATCTCTTAGCTTCACACTAACATTAGATCCTGATCAGTTCTGACCTTGGACACATTACAGCTGCAACTCTGGGTATAGTTTTGAAAATCTCAATAAAATATTTAGATAGTAAATGATTAACTAGACAGTATTGTGATATAATGCCATGAGTCAAATGGAATGAGCTCAAGTGATAAAAGAATGCGGGCTTCCAATTAGTAGCCCTGGTTTTAACCCCAAAGGAGACACGAGAAGATATTAAAATTGGGTAACAGTGCCATATTCAATACGTTGTACAGCTGCAAGATGCACCCTCAATCAAGCATGAAAAAGACAATTCATACTTGTTCATTTTAACAGAACTTCAACCAATTACACATCTTGGATTAAAATTTGATGATGTTGGATCAAATCTCTGCCAACTATTTACAAAGAAAAAAATATACTCCATCTTCTCATGCAGTGATTTGAAATTCATATTCCATAAATTTGGCAAAACTTCATCCAGTTACACATATTGGGTTGGGATTCTTTTTATGTTGGATTAAACCTCTGTAAATTAGTTGCATAGAGAAAGAGATTAAAAATTCCCAAAGATGATAATCATACTCCCTATATTTCACGAAACTTCAACAAATTACACATGTCAGCTTCAGGTTAGATCAAAGATGGATCGAATCTCCTCAAACAACAATTACACCTGTTTAAATGAGATCTTAAGCATCTTGCTGCTTGTGCATTACATGTCAAAGATTACCCAACGAGAAACTACATAAATCCGAGAAAAGAGAGAAGTCCAATTGATTAGAAGACCAGCTTGAAGACACCTCGCCGAGGTTAAATTCCCCCGAGATACGGAATTAAGTGATGGGGTGGAGTATCTATACTGAACTATGTTGATGGAACTAACCCTCTGATCTTTGACCCGAGTGCCAAAGAATGGTACACAAAGAGAAAAACGAAATAAAAAATCCTAATAGGTGTCCAATTCATATAAGAATGTCTTAAAAAGTTAGCTCTTAAGGAAGAATTGGAAGAAAAATAAAATTAAAAGTTGATACCAAGCACATAGATTCTGGACGTAAATCATAATTTCTTCCATTAATTTTGGATGTAAACCATAATCTCTTCCATTAAAGAAATGGTCGAAGGAAAGGAAGAA
The DNA here is from genome assembly GCA_018584345.1 of Thuja plicata. Lineage (NCBI taxonomy): Eukaryota > Viridiplantae > Streptophyta > Pinopsida > Cupressales > Cupressaceae > Thuja > Thuja plicata. Next base: position 602,398 of record MU225593.1, on the reverse strand, counting down.
AACAAATAGAAGGGTTTTGAAGGAGGCTTAACACAGGGGCGCAAAAGGGCAAAAGTTATAAAACGAGAGCTATAATTTCATAATTTAGTGTCTGAGAATGAAATAAGATAATACCTGAAACTCCCTCAGCCAGTCAGGGGAGGCTTCCCTGTTGCGATCCATCTCGTAATTTGTAGCGCCGCTACTATTCCTCAATGTGCCATGAAAAGAATGTCGTTTCTCTGCTCGAACTGAATGTTTGGAAAAAGTAAGTGCCGTGTTAACTACACAAAATTTTGAACTAGCCCGCGCAATGGAGGTTTTGTGAACTAATGTGCATTGAGATAACCCTCCGAATAACTTATTTGAACAATAGTGTGAACGAAATGAAACGAAAGAATTTTAATGATGTCTAGAGATCCAGCTGTTCAAAGGATTAATAGACACCAGATGAATATGTGTTCAAATTTTTTTCATTTGGAAAAGTTATTATATAATCTCTTTATATATGTTGGAAAACATTTACAAATTGGAAAAGGTTAAGATTTTTTAGTTTTTGGTGGATCATTTAATTATTTTTTTGGAATTTATTTAGTATTTGTTTGTATTTATTTTAGTTCTATTAGACTTTTCAAGATTTTTTATTTTTTTTTTGGTCATTTTATAATTTTTGTGGGAATTTGTTAGTGTTTGTTTATATTTATTTTAGTTTGATTGTAATTGTTAGGTCTAAGGGCCTTTTTTGTTGCCTATTTAAATGCCCTCACCTTCATTCTTTCTCAGCTATTATTGTTGGAGTTGAAAGCTTGACAACGACATTTAGTGGCTCCCCTCTTCAAACGACTCCAAAAATTCATTTCAAAAGTGTCTCATGATGTAAGTCTTCAGACCCATCTCGTGATATTGCCCTGGTTCTAGAGTTTGATGAAGCCTATAAATAGCTTGAGAATTACACACTTATTAAGTAATTTATGGGTAGGGTCCCCCCTAAAAAGTGTCATTTGTGGTTGTGTTAACAAACTTTGGACTCCACATGGGGTTCGGCTTCCTATGCAAAACCTTGCAAAAGTTCTATTTCCATTTTGTTAAAGTCAATCTTGTCTCGCTCGTGTTGAAACTTTGGACTTGTGACTTTTCAGTTAAAGACAAAAATTCTTTGTGCGTCTCAGTTTGCATTAAATTATAAGGCTTACTATCATCTTTCTTAAACTTTCTAGCCTATATGGTCTCCTTAGTGGGCTTTGTCATTTGTGTAGAATTCAAAAAAACTTATATGGCTCACCCTAATTGACATATTTCTATTGAGGTAGACCTTTCAATGAACCTCAAGGAAATAATGCATATCCAAATCAAGCAAACCTAATACTTTTAGAGGATTTAAAATATGAAATTGACAAACACTTGTTATCAATGTCGAGCCTCTAATCACAAGATTAAGGAAGGATTGCTTATAGGTTATATAGCACCCTAAACCCACTCCCAAGCCTTAAGTAGGGATGTCTGATGAACTATAACTGATTAAATGTTTGAAGATGATAAGTTGATGATCACCGAGATGCAAAAGTGAATGCAAGACATTAAATCAGTTAATGTATTGTATTGTCATTGATGTCAACTTGATATGGTATGATTATTCATACACATATTGGTCATAACCTTGAAGAGTTGAAAAGATAAAGTTTATGTTATCGGTAAACCATAAAAAGTGTGTATACACCGAGTGACAGTGAATACCAACGGAAAGTGAACACCGAGTAGTTCACAATGTAAATCGAGCAAATGTTACCAAGCAAGTGTCACCGAGCAGTTCACATTGTATACCGAGCACCGCAGTAAACTGAAGTTGTTACGATCATAACTTGAAGTTGTTACTAAGCATAACTAGAGTTGATGACCGATCAAAACTAAAGTTAAAGAATGACAAAACTAATTAGCTGACAAGAGCTATATTTAGAGACTGACTGGTTGATTACTTTATTATTAACAATCAGTTAAACTAAAGCATGAAAGAGATTTAAAGTGAGTTTTATTCACAACTATCATGGAGAGATTTGCGGAATAAAAGTAAAGCAGAGCTTTACAAGATAAACCAAAGCATGGCGAGTTTTACAGATCAAGAAGTTATCTACAAAAAAAATAAGGAGATTGAGCGACTAATCATGTATGTATAAAAAGACAAGGAATTCATTATGAAGAGAGAGAATGCTAAATATACTCTGGTGAAGATTGAATTCTTCGTGCCGATCTGATCATGTAGGCTGAAGAATAGAGCCAAGGAATTATGCAGACACCGAGAAATAAAGGACAGAGCATTCACCGAGTAGAACAAAGAAAGGGAGCAAAGGAATTGAAGAGCACATTGATTAGAGAGGTATTATTGGACTAACAATAGATCTAAATATCTACAAGTTAAAGTTGTATTTTGAACAGAACATTTACTGTATCAGTTTAACCATTGATTCAGAAAATCTCTTAACTGAGTGGGAATTAATAGTCCTTATTGTATTGAGATACTCAAGAGTACCAAAAGGTTTTATGTTGACAGCATAGTGAAAGCTAGGTCAAAAGATAAACTGTTAGTTTTAAATCCTCTAACGAGGTCATAATTAACAGTGTGTATTGTAACATGTAACAGGGTTGGCTCTTCACCGAGCTCACTTCAGAAGACTAAAAATATTTTGGGTTACCAGTCCCAGGTGGTTTTTCCCTTAGCAGGGTTTCCACATTAAAATCTATGTGTCAGATGTGTATATGGTTCATTGCATTGATATTTTGTTTTACACATTATTGAAATTGGATTGGTCGGTTTACACTAAGTTTATTTACTGCTATTCAGTAAAGTCTAGAAAAGATAAACAGTATATCTTACCGAGCAGATTATATTTGTTAAAGTTATTTAAGGCATACATCTTGATGGACTGAAAGATAACTAGAAGGTATTATATTTAAGAGATAACTTTTGGTTGGATTTTTGAAATTATTTTTAAGGCCACTGATTCACCCCCCCCGCCCCCGCCCCCGCCCCCGCCCCCGCCCCCCTTCTCAGGTATTCTAACAATTGGTATCAGAGCTTTGGTGCTTGGAAGAAAAGTTTAAAGGGACTTAAGCTGAAGATCACAAGATGAGTAAAAGGGATGTGCCTAAGTTGAACAAGGACAACTTTGCATCATGGCAAAGCAGGATAAGACTTCATCTATCAGGTATTGGAAATGATGTCACACAATACTTGGATACTGAATATGTTGCACCTATTGGACCTCTGAATGTTGATCAATTGAGAGAGAAACATGAACACAATTCTATGATGATAGAACTTGCTTCTTCTCTAACCGATGTTGAATTTGAAGATGTGAAATCATACACCTCTATAAAGAAAATGTGGGACAAACTCAATCTAGTACATGGAGGAGACACCAATGTGCTGAGAGCTAAAGCTGAAAGAGGAAAGTTTGATGACCTGAGAATGAAAGAAGGAGAGAGCATCACTCAGTACAGTAGCAGAATCAAAGAAGTTGTTAATGCTATCCATGGAGTAGGAGGAGTACTTGAGGAAGAAACAGTTGTAAGTAAAATGTTGAGAACCTTACTGCCTGTTTATGCTATTAGAGTATCTGCAATTCAAGAAATAAGAGCAGTAGCAAATAACAATATTACTCTTGATAGTCTGATTCGTAGACTTATTTCATTTGAGATGAACAACTATGACAACAGTGTCTTACCTACTATTGAGTTTGCATTCAAATCTTCTCTGAAAATAAGCAAATCTAGTAACAAAAACACTATGAGAAATGATAGTGACAGTGATAGTGATAAACAAGAACTTGATGAACTTGAAGCACTAATGGCTAGGAGATTACATAGAGGTGAAGAAAGATATAAAGGTAAATTACCATTGGTATGTTTTAATTGCAAAGAAATTGGACATTTTGTTGTTATATGCCCTAACAAGAGAAAGGATGAAAGAAATAATGACAGATCTTATGAAAATAAGTATGACAAAAGTGGTGACCGAGACTACAGAAGCAACTGACACTCTGACAGAAGAGATAACCAAGACTACAACGACAAAGGCAACAAGGCTTGTTACCTGGTTGAGAACAAAGATGAAAATTTTGACACTGATTCTGATGAAGAAATTGAGGTAGTATTTGTTGCTATGAAGGATGATTCAGACGAAGAAGAGAGGTATGTTTAAACAACACTCATATCTAAAGTTAGCAAAAATGATGTCTGGATTATTGATAGTGGTTATACTCATCACATGACTGAAGATAAAGAAAATTTTGAAACTTTTGAATATTATAATGGTGGATCAGTTAGGACGGGTAATGACTCACCTCACCCAGTTGAAGGAAAATGCTTATTGGGTGAAAGGACTTAACTATAATCTATTGAGCGTTTCACAGTTGAACAACACAGGACCGAGTTGCATTTGAGAACAAAAAGGCAATGATTTATAATAGAACAGGAAAGTTGATCGGTACTAGTGAACAAACAAAAGGTAATCTATTCTATCTTGGTGATATTGAGACCACTTGTTTATTGGCTGGAAATGAAGATGTTTGGTTGTGGCATAAAAGGTTATGTCATGTGAATTTTGACAACATGGTTAAGATAAGTAAGAAAATAAAAGTGAGAGGCTTACCGAGTATTTCAAATCCTGACCATGTTATGTGCAAGAATTGTCAAATAGGAAAAATGGCAAAGTCTAGTTTCAAGAGCAAAACCTAGACATCTAATGTTATTCTAGATTTAGTCCATACTGACTTATGTGGACCAATGAGAAAAAAGAGCTATTATGGTGATAGATACTTTATTCTATTTGTTGATGATTATTCTAGGATGATGACTATCATATTCTTAAAAGAGAAATCAAAAGCATTTAAGATGTTCAAATGATATAAAGCTAAAGTTGAAAAACAAAGTGGAAAAGAACTAAAATGTTTGAGATCAGACAGAGGAGGATAATTTATTTCTGATGAATTCACTAACTTTTGCAATGAGCATGGGATTACAAGACAGGTTTTTGCACCGAGAATGCCACAACAAAATGGGATTGTTGAAAGGAGGAATAGATCAATTGTTGATTGTGCCAGAACACTGATAATTGAAAAAGGCATCACACAAACATTCTGGAGAGAAGCTGTAAGTACTGTTGTCTATGCACTAAACCAAGTTCAATTGAAGAAAGACACAAATAAGACACCTTATGAGCTATGGTATGGATACACACCAAATGTGAGTTACTTTAGAATTTTTGGGATTCAATGTTATATACTGAAAGATGATAGAAATGGAAAACTTGACTCTAAAAGTGATGAAGGAATATTTCTAGGATATTCTACTAAAAGAAAAGCTTATAAATATTTGAACAAATCTTCTAACAAAATCATTGAAAGTGCAAATGTTAAAGTGGATGAATTTGTTGAGAAAAATGATGAGGAAAGAAAAAAGGAACCTAAAGATTACAACAGATTTGTCTACATAGAAGAACCTGACACCTTCCTCGAGCGATAGAACAATGCAACTGAGCAACAAGCTGCACACGCCGAGAATTAGGAAAATGCTCACAATAATGAACCGAGTGATGATGAAGATCACGATGAAGATCAAAATGAAGAACATAGATATGAACCTGTACTTGCTAAATATGTCAGAAGACACCATCCACGGGACCAAATCATTGGAGATAAAAGAGCAGGAATGAGAACAAGAAGTAAGTCTCTTAACAATAGATGTTTGATTTGTGATTTTGAGCCTAAATCTGTTAATGTTGCACTTGAGAATCATGAATGGGTTAGTGCAATGAATGAAGAGATTGAACAGATTGAGAAGAATAAAACATGGACATTAGTACCTAGACCGAGTGACAAAAATGTCATTGGTACCAAATGGATTTTCAGAAACAAACTGAATGAGAATGGACAAGTCACGAGGAACAAAGCAAGACTGGTATGCAAAGGGTATGCACAAGAAAAAGGTAATGATAATGGAGAAACCTTTGCACCTGTTGCTATACTAGAGGGAGTAAGAGTTCAACTTTCTTGTGCTACTTTTAAAGGATTCAAAGTATACCAAATGGATGTTAAATTTGCATTTCTAAATGGAATACTAGAAGAGGAGGTATACATCGAACAACCTGAAGGGTTTATAGATCCTAACAAGAGGAACATGGTTTGTAAACTACACAAAGCCTTGTATGTATTGAAACAAGCGCTAAGAGCATGGTATGAAAGACTTCACTCTTATCTCATTAGTATTGGATTTGTTAGAACAAGTGACAACAGTAATCTATATTTGAAAGGTGATACTAACGATAAGACTTTGATTGCTGAGATATTTGTTGATGATATCATATTTGGAGGTAATGATATGCTATGCAAGTCATTTGCTGATGAAACGAGCAAAGAATTTGAAATGTCAATGTTTAGAGAGATCAAATTTTTTCTCGGTCTACAGATTCTACATCAGGATGAAGGAATCTACATCACACAATCCAAATACATCAAAGAAGTTATGAAGATATTCAAGATGGAGGACTCAAAACCAGTTGGAACACCTATGCAAACCGGATGCAAATTGACAAAGGAAGACAAGAAAACTGAGGTAAACCAGACCTTATACAGATCTATGATTGGAAAACTAATGTATGTTGTACACACTAGACATGATATAACACATGCAGTTGGTATAGTTGCAAGATTCTCTGCGAATCCTAAGGAATCACACATGACTGGTGTTAAAAGAATTTTGAGGTATCTGAATAATACTGAAGACTATGGTTTGTGGTACAATAAAGAAGAAAAAATTTGAGCTACAAGTTTACACTGATACTGATTGGATTGGAAACATAGATTATAGAAAGAGCACAACAGGAGGAGCATTCTTTATGGGTGACAAACTTGTCACATGGATAAGTAAAAAGCAAGGATGCATATCTCAATCAACTACAGAAGCAGAATATGTAGCTGTTGTTGCAAATTTCTCTAACATTGCATGGATCAAGCAATTGCTGAAAGGTATGAATGAAGAAATTCTTGACCCAGTAATTATCTACTGTGATAATACTATTTATATAAACATCTCAAAGAACCTTGTGATGCATGCTAAAACAAAGCACATAGCTATTAAGTATCATTACTTAAGGGAACAAGTACAAGATAAACTAGTGATATTGGAATATGTACAATCCAAAGAACAACTAGCATACATCTTCACAAAACCATTGCCAAAAGATACATTTGAGTACCTGACCCTTGTCTACTGGTCACTAAGCTGACTAGGAAGTTGCATCAGCCTACTCATTATAAGAAGATTATTCATGTTGATGCAAGCTGAGATATGACTACAATGACATATTAGTCCACTAAAGGGACATAAAGCTTCAAAGGAAGAAAAAAAATGTTGGCTACTACAGAGCTGTAAAAAAATTTCGCCATTGTTGTCAAAGGGAGAGGAAGATTCAATGAAATATACATCAGGAAGAAGAACATCCAAAGGGAGAGAGATATTCAATGAAGTAACCATCCATCAAAGGGAGAGAATTGGAGAGAGTTAACACTACATGTCTATCTAGAAAAGGAAGAAGAGATTCTACAAGAAAGGGACAGACAAAACCAGAAGACAAAATTGCTACACCTATCCATTGAAGGGAATGAAGAAAGGAAAAACACACAACATAATCAAATCTAAGCTAGAAGAGCTTACCGAGATTCAGATATTTGAATTGGTTATAGAACAATAAGTTTGGTATGTTATGGCATGTTTTATACTGCATATTTCATAAGTATGTTGTCGTCAATGCCAAAGGGAGAGATTGATGAACTATAACTGATTAAATGTTGTAAGATGATAAGCTGATGATCACCGAGATGCAAAAGTGAATGCAAGACATTAAATCAGTTAATGTATTGTATTATCATTAATGTCAACTTGATATGGTATGATTATTCATACACATATTGGTCATAACCTTGAAGAGCTGAAAAGATAAAGTTTATATTATCGGTAAAAGATAACAAGTCTGTATACACCTAGTGATAGTGAACACCGAGTAGTTCACAGTGTAAACCAAGCATAGTAGTAACCAAGCAAGCATTACCGAGCAGCTCATAGTGTATATCGAGCACCACAGTAAACTGAAGTTGTTATCGAGTATAACTGAAGTTGTTACCGAGCATAACTGGAGTTGATGACCGATCAAAACTGAAGTTAAAGAATGACAAAACTACTTAGCTAGCAAGAGCTATATTTAGAGATTGACTAATTGATTACTTTATTATTAACGATCAGTTAAACTAAAGCATGAAAGAGATTTAAAGCAAGTTTTATTCACAGCTATCATGGAGAGATTTGCGGAATAAAACTAAAGTAGAGCTTTATGGGATAAAGCAAAGCATGGCGAGTTTTACGAATCAAGGAGTGATCTACGACAAAAACAAGGAGATTGAGAGGCTAATCATGTCTATAAAAAGAGACAAGGAATTCATTATGAAGAGAGGGAATGTTGAATATATTTTGGTGAAGATTGAATTCTTCATGCAGATCTGATCATATAGGCTGAAGAATAGAGCCAAGGAATTATGCAAGCACCGAGCAACAGAGGAGAGAGCATTCATCGAGAAGAACAAAGAAAGGGAGCAAAGGAATTGAAGAGCACATTAATCAGAGAGGTATTATTGGACTAACAATAGATCTGAATATCTGCAAGTTAAATTTGTATTTAAACATATCATTTACTGTATCAGTTTAACCATTGATTCAAAAAATCTCTTAACCGAGTGGGATTTAACAGTCCTTATTGTATTGAGATACTCAAGAGTATCAAAAGGTTTTCTTGTTGACAACATATTGAATGCCAGGTCAAAAGACAAACAGTTAGTTTTAAATCCTCTAGCAAGGTTGCACTTAACAGTGTGTATTGTAACCTTTAACAAGGTTGACTCTTCACCGAGCTCACTTCAGAAGAGTGAAAATATTTTGGGTTACCAGTCCCAGGTGGTTTTTCCCTTAGCAGGGTTCCCACGTTAAAATATATGTGTCAAATGTGTATATGGTTCATTGCATTGATATTTTGTTTTACACATTATTGAAACTAGATTGATCGGTTAACACTAAGTTTATTTACTGCTATTCGGTAAATTCTAGAAAAGATAAACAATATATCTTACCGAGCAGATTATATTTGTTAAAGTTATTTAAAGCATACATCTTGATGGACTGAAAGATAACTAGAGGGTATTATATTTAAGAGATAAGTTTTGGTTGGATTTTTGGAATTAATTTTAAGGCCACTGATTCACCCCCCCCCCCCCCCCTCTCAGTTATTCTAACAGATGTCATCTCCTCCAAAGAAGGAGATTGGTTGGTCTACAATGGTTAGCCACAAAGCCAGAATGTTAGCATTTTAGAGCACTTTTTAAGACCCTTAGGGCAAAGAATGTTAGTTTGAAAGGTTTGAAAGTTAATCAACTCTTGAATATAAAACACAATGATACCTTCTTCTTTCAACCCTTGACTAGCCAAGCTCGACATACTTCACCATTGGTGGTGGTTCAAAGGGTATCTTATAGGCCCAGGGTGTTTAGAAGAAGGCGATATTGTGTCACAACATAAATAGTCAAACTAGCTCAATGTTCAAATTGATAGCTATGCTACTCTCAATACTTTTGTTTAGAAAAAGTATTCGTCCCTTCATGAGTTGGACAACGAGGAAATGTATCTTGATAGTTAGAAGAAATTTTTTTCTTAAAATGTGCAGGGTCTCGTAGAACTCCTTCAAAATAAATCTATTTAAGATATTTGTGATAGGTTTTTAGAATTAGACATTCTTAACCTTCATGGGGTCAAATTGTCTAGTTTCTTTCTTCTTATTGCATGTCATGTCAATTGGCCTTCCAACTTTGCACTTTGTTATAATTATAAGGTTAGTTGTGACAAATTGGTCACCTTTCTATCACCTACTAGAATCAACTTTTGGTTGGTGATGGATGTGACCTCACTAATTGAGTAGTTTGGGCTCTTAAATCCATGTGAATAATTACTCATTTGGGGTGGTTACAGTTTGTGCTTTCAATAATGTTGTTGAAAGACCTAGCCTTTGTCAATGAATTATTGATTTAGTGTCAGTTTCCACTTGGGTCTTGTTCCAACACTTCAACATGATCAAATCGCCTCATAGTAAATGTGAAACCTATTCCATGTTATGTACAACTGGTGATAAGCCGAAATTGGCATAAAGAATGGAATGGATATAATATTTAAGAGTTAAATTCAATTTGGTCTAAATGTCAATCAAAGGGCGTAAAATTGCAAAAGATGTTGTGGTTATATGCACAAGGGCTACAAGTAGTGAGGTGAGTGGGGATGAAAATACAACTAAAAATCATGAAAAATAATTTACTACAAATTTGGTTTAGTTTCTCTATTCTGCTTTTGTGATAGGAACTATTACAGGAACAACAATGTTCTATGACAAGAACTGTTACACAAACAATAGTGTTTTACGACATGATTTGTGAAGGAATAACATTGCTTTGTGACAGGAACAAAAACATTTTGTAATAGTCAATAAGTCCAAAACTTAAAATGTTCAGATCTAAAGAGTACAATGTGATAGAAAGCAGAAACAGTAGTTAACAAAGATAACTCAAGCTTTTATTTGGCATCATAAACTTACAGTTCCTAATTAAATCACAAACTACAAACGGAAAACAATATTTGTGAATAATGCATTTAAATGGATTCAATCAAAGCATAAATGAAACACACATTATTGTAATCATAGAAGCTTGGAAATCAACCAAGATCCCAAGAAGTGGGTCCTGCCTTCTTCGTTCACCAGGTGAAGAAGTGAAAATATTGGTTATGTTGGATTGATCATGCAAAGTATTGTATTGTTTATAAAAATTATACAAAGTCTACCTCATGCTATTCTCAATGCACTGCCCTTTGTATACTATTTTCTTCTTGTTATATAATAAATGGGATGTGTAACAAACTTCCATGATATTTGATATGTCATGTCCTTTTCTCCACCATTTTATCTTTGCCTCACATTCCTTATCATGTTATTTCTTATATTGGAGACTGCAACATATGAATTTAGTTGCTAGTTAATAACAACCTACTATATTTTTAAATGTTTGTTTTGTGGATAAGAAACCAACCAAACTCTATTTGGTGTAGAGGTAGTAAAGATTAAAAGAAAACAATATTATTTTTGGCAGGTTTCTATCCAATATTTAATGAGAACTTCCATCCAACTAAAGAAAATAATAAAAAATAATATAATAGATGGAATTAACTATAATTATGGATGATATGAACTCTCTCTCTCTCTCTCTCTCTCTCTCTCTCTCTCTCTCTCTCTCTCTCTCTCTCTCTCTCT
>MU225593.1:558105-579037 GCA_018584345.1 Thuja plicata | reverse complement strand
GTGACAACATATGTTTGTTATTTTTACTTAGGAGGTTGATGCAATGGTGAAGAGAAGGTCAATGTAACATGACATTTCTGACATTATTTAATATATATAATAATATCGGCTTAACCATTGCACCCTTTTAAGTTGCTAAAATCAATGGTAATCATTATAATTATAAATTGAGATTATGCAATGAAAAGATGGTTATTAATTGTTCAGGCTGCAAGAAATATCTTGTCATATTAATCTGGCAGGGATGAAAGTATTTTGAAATTAAATTACAAGATTTTGTCATTCAGTGAACAATTAAAAAGCCATGTGGTGATTGAAAGGATGTCAGTTGATTATCAAAGGCGGACTAACTGGAGGTAAAGTTGGATTTCTTGCATAGAGGTTGCAGAGTTTTCAGTCTATAAGGTGATTTTTTAGTATTTCTCCTCAGTTACTATCTTGTATATGGATTTTCGTAAACTCCTTAAAAAACTAGCAAAACGATGTCGAGCGTTTTGGACATTTTGTACAAATAACACCAAGGTTTCACTTCAAAATATATGAAAGTTGTGATATCATTATTCTTCATTTAATGAAATCGAGGTCTTTTGGTTATGAAACTTATACCTCTAGATATTTTGATGTTATACTTCTTGTGCATGTAGCCGAAATCCCACATTTGGGTTCTCAAAGAAAATAGGAAAAACTCTGCAAAATTTGTGAAGTGATTTAACTGATACCTTTGTGTATGATTGCAAACTTTTTCTTCACTCCTTGCACACCTTTTGATCACTCAGAACACTATTCTCTTGAAAATCTGAAACTCTACATTCTTGAAATTTTGTACCCTGAACTGGGTTTTTCTCTTGTCTCTTATACATGTATACTCCTTGTTTGATGATCTCTGAAGCTTTTCCCTATGTACTTGTTCATTCAAGTTGCTCCTTGTTCTGACATTGGCTTGATCTTTAGGAGATAGACCTTAAACCACATAACTTGTTCACTTTTCTGTTATTATGCAGATGTTCGAGCTCGAAGGTCTCATTCTTTTCTAGTTCCTTATCTTGAATGATAACTGTACCCATGTATCTCCTAAAACATTTATGCTTTGCATCTTTCTTGATATCTATTAATAACAGATGAGTACTTTGAGCCCCCATATCTCATCTATTACCAATACATTTTATCCTTTCACATCCTTTGAGCAGTATTAGATCAATGATATTAATATAAATTCAAGGTTGTTTTGTTCATGATCTAGGTCGTGACTGTCTCCAATGCTCTTATAAAGACCTTTTCATCACTGTTCCTTAACGTTTAACTATCCTTCATGACTGTATTGAATCCATTACAACACACTATATGTTGTGACAATATTGCTTTATAACTTAGAACAACATTCACTTATACCTATAATGGTGTTGAACTTTGATATAACAATTCATTAGTTACAGTGTTTGATAACATGCTAAGGAACCTTCATTAATTACTGTTCAAATATAAACATGACACTGTTCTTATTTGTGCTGAATGGGTACCCTAGTGTCTTCATCTTGGTTGGAACTATCGTTTATAACATTTTATCTCTTACTTTGTTCATGCATACAATAAGCCCTCTTTGTCATTGAAATATTTAATGTAATATGAGATGAAGTATGCTACCTTGGAGATCAATGTTTGTGATTATAAGTCACTTTTCCTTTATGACTTCAACTTCTATCCACTTTATGCTCATTATCTACGACTATTGTGGTGACATTAGTCTTCTTGTCCTCTGAATACAAGTTGGGATAACAACAAAGATATTTAAATAATTGTATTTATCTCTGTTGTTGTTGCTCTTTCCCTTCTATGATGCTATGTTGTTGATTGATCCTTTCTTTGTAGCTCAACATAGATTTGTGAACTGATATGGATGTTCATCTACCCTTTGTAAATATGTGCACTTGGTATATTTAATGTTGGCATCATGGTATCCTTGTCATTCCATTATCTCATGTCCCTATGTTATGGTTTTCATGGATATTACTACTCATTATCCTGTAGATAACTTCATACTTTTGATGTTAATAACATTGCATAGTTTTGTTCCATGTACACTATGATACCCGATCACATTGTTTTGATGGTTTGACTATTTATTTATGATGAAGTTATCTGAACCATGACATTTGGAAAATAGACGTAGAATAAAATTGTTGTAGTTTAAACTTCTTAATGCAATATTGCATCATTCTCTGTAACCTTTCTCTTGTATTTTGCAGCTAATCACACCAGTCATAACTGATTTTTTTCATTACTCTTCTCAAAGATTATGGTATTTGGATTTTGTACTTCTAATTATCATTTGTAATCAACTTCCTTAAAAAATAATATCGATATGATTGTATCATTGTTATTCATTTGAAACAAATCCTAACACAATCTTGTGGTATACACCTTTCATGGCCCTACTATGTCATTTGTATCTACATGACATCATTTCTTTACACTTGGGTTAGCTTTTCATTGTCAAACAGTGACACCTTATTATGATTTGGTCAAATGGTAATACTGGCTATGATCTCAAACCCTTATGAATGCCCTTTGCATTTAATAAACTTTCCAATAATAACATCATTACCTTTGATATTTGTTTTCATTACCTATTGTCCTTGAGATGTTGACACATTATGTTATCAATCTTTTCTTTTATCAATTTGCTGAATCTGAGGTATTACATGTATAACATATATTGCACCTTTGATGTGCTTCTTGACCAAACTGTTTCAATTCTTATTCGGTGCAATTTAAACATTATAAGGTGCATCATATATTCATCTTTGTATGCTCTATTTCTTCTCATATTTATGACATTTGATTAATGCTCCTGTAGCCTTTACTCCATCTTATTGTAACTTTGTTGTAGGCTCCTTTGATACATCTGATTATCTATTGTAAATGTAACAGGAATTTATAGAGTACCACTTGTAATTGAGACTTGGAGCATTATTTGCATCACTATCCTTGTAATACTAACTTGATATGCATCATCTTTGTATCCTTATTTGATGTTGTCCCGGACATTATTCTTTACTATTGCAACATGTATATTGTAATTGTTAAGGTTGGTTCATGATTGATTTTTAAATATTCCATTTGTTGTCCTGTCACCATTAGTCATGAAACTATCCTTGATAGTTATTATTGTACTCTATTGTAGACATCTGACTATGGAAATAAATGCACTCCATCATTTGCTTTGTTTTCCATGAGATACTCTCTTCAACTTTGATCCTATTAAGTAATACCAATGTATATGTAGCACTTCTTCACTAATTTTATGTATGAATGCACATGTAAAATGTCTTAATGAACTGTAGTTGTCTCTAATACCTTTTGCATATCTGTCATCTTTTTAATCAAACTGGAAGGTTTCATGAAGTGTCATGTCCCTTCAATAGCTAAATGTCCTCACCTGAATCTGCAACTTGATAAATTATAAGTCAAAAGGTTTCATATTAAATAATATGTTTGTTTTATAACATATTACTTTCACTCCTATGCATGTTGGGATCAAGCCTTATGAGAGTTGCATTTAACCCCACCTGCTTGATCCTCTGATGATATGAACCTATACTTGCACATGAAACAAACACATTAGAAAATAAAATTGATTCAGCTTTACGACAATTTCTTTCTTTTCATGTGATTGAGAATGTACTTAAATAGCAATCAACTCTTAGAGATAGGATTAGATTCCCCATTGCTCAATCTTTGGACATACACCATTTCTTTACACTCTTGCAGGTACATTTGAGAACTTGGGAGAGCTTCTACAACCAACCAGTCCAAAACAATTCGCCACCCTTCTCAGGCAATGACGGATCTCTCCCTACCCCTCTAGTCTTGACTTCTATACCTGTAAATTTTGTTGCATTTCTTTTGTAGCATATCCAGGGTTGTGTGGAATATTTTATGTATTATGCAATCCTCTTTGTAAAATAAAGATTGAAAAGAAAGACTTTAAATTTGCAAGATGTACTTGTAATATTGATGTAAATATTCTTGCACATGAATGTAGCATATCCTTTCATAAATAAAAGAACATGATCTTTCCTTTTTTGCATTTGTTCTCCTTTCAGTTTACTTCTTGCACTCTTTATTTCATTTCAAACACAACACCTTGAAACTTAAAAGTTTAAAAATGAATTAAATGCACCTTAACTTAGTAGATCAACTATTCAACTCTACCAATTTGAGATGGATGTGAAAATTGGTAACAATTCCAACATTTTAGGTAGAATAAATCCAACCATATTGAATGAAAAATAAGATTTTGTAAATGCTAAAAATCAAGTGTGCTAAATGTCCTAAAGTGTGACACAAATTTGTACTTTCACCCTGTTAGTGAACATATTTGTCTTCTTGTTGATAACTTGTTAATAATCTCTATTACTCAAAATTTGAAGACCAAAAAGGTTCACCACAGTTGGGTAGACTTAATCACTAGCCTCCCTCTGAATTTTTTGAGGTACAACTCCCCCGTTAGATATGCAATGAATCCCTAAACTACAACATATGCATTTGTTTTTAACCCGAAAACAAGAAAACGACAACACCATTCATTCTTAGATGAGATGTCAATCACTAAATGGTTATAAGGAAGATAAATGAAACTAGAAGATCACAAAGCTCTTCAAGTGTTTTATAATTTCTAAATTTTATTAGAAGATGATAGCAATACCAAAACTCATCAAACCATTGTCTCACAAAGATCATATCAGATCATGAAAAGAAAAACATTCCCAAAGTAATGCTTCACAACTCAACCATTAATAACAAAGATTCAGGTCGAATTCATAGAGCTAATCAGCATTGCATTGATTCAAAGACCAATCACCAAAAGATCTTTTGAAATAACAAATATAGATTCAGTTTCTAGTACTACCATCAAAGAGAAAATTATTGCACTGTATCTACCAGCAAAGAGTAAAAATAATCTTGTCTTTTCTTTGCCCTTTCTTCCAACCCCTAAAACTATTTCATCAATAAAAAAATATAGTCTTCTAGATCAAGGGGGTCTCCCTGAAAACCCAACCCCCTTAACGGTTAAACAGAGTAGATAAAATAACTAAAAGGTTTAAAAATGATACACGTCCTCTAAGTTCAAAGCAACATAGAGTTAAATAAAAAGGAGAGACCACTAAGCAGGGGAAATATGAGTTCCATATTCAACTTTATCTTTGTCGTTAGTCACTCCACACGCTAGCTTCCAACGACAATAGACATCTATGAACTCTTGCACTAGCCTGTGACTCCAGTTCCTCAAGCTCAGCAACCGGATCTACCACATGTCACGATCCCATTTTATCTTAGTGATTTGTTCTGTATATTCTAGCAAGTGTTCCATACAAAGAATCAACATAGCCTCCGCTTATGCTACCTTTGTGAGATTTACAGCCGTAGGATTAGGTGTTTCTTTGATTGCCTTCAAATCCTCTTCAAAAGACTTTGACATAGGTTCAATGTCAATGCTTCCTTCATCATTATGAGCCACACTATTAGGACTGATGATTCACATGTCTTTGATAAAATTGTTGTACATTCCTTTGATCTGTGCTTCCATGCTACACACTTAAGTGATGACTGGCTCAAACATAGAGCATCTCTAGTTCGTGTTATCTTTGACTATGTATAGCATGCAGACATCTACTGATTTAAGGGGATTTTATGCCAGGAAATTTTCCACACCATACAGCTCTACATCTATGATTTGTGTGACAACTGCAGACCATTTGCTTTCTTATGCTTCCCAAGCCATAAGTTGAGTTTGAACTTCACTCAACAGAGTATCAACATTATTGAAAATCGCAGAAATTTGCTGGAGGAAATCTTTTCCTTTCCTCAGTACACTATCCACCCATTCATCCATGGCTGCCACTATGACCTTACTGCACTAGAGTTGGTTCATAAGCCTTCACCTGTCTGGAGAGTTAGGATCAAAGCATTGAGAAGCTTGAACCATGGGTAAGGCACAATAACTATCCAAAGAGTTAATATATTCTGCCATGGTATTAATCACCTGTTTCAATTCTCTTTTCTCTTTGGCATCCTTTTGGGATAGAGCTGGAATGTGCTGAGAAGATTGTTCTAACCAATTCTCCTTGGTTTCCCGATGCAGTATGCCTATGCCGATCTTTGTGACTTTGAAATCTTCAATGCTCAAGTCTGCAGAAATGCCTTTGGGTTTATACACAGCGATCTCAACCATAACTTCCCATGTTTGGGTATCTGTAACTAACTGAGCACTACTTTTCATTATTTTTGGCTTTGGGGTTTTGGCAGAATATTTGTTAACCATATCTTTCACAGGTAGAGAAACTGGTACAGGGATCCTCTTCTTATTTACTGAACTTGTCATACAATCTGGTACCGATGAAGGAAGTTCAACCATCTCTACATCTTTTGTTGGTGTACTAAGGGAATCAATAACTTGTGAGATATTGTCAAATATTTACTGTACATGTGATTCATTACCCATTGAACTTATGCCATGTTCCTTTTGAACATCAAGATTTACTTGAACTGATCTCTCAGATGTCATTTTATCCTACTTTGTGAGCCTGGTCTTTGACCTTGTCCTCTGTACCATAGGTTGATTTCCAAGTAGTTCAGAAATCAAAGTCTTTCAAACTCCTCTTACCACTTGTGGAACCAATGGAAAAGATAATGTCTGCATCTAAAGAAGAAGAGACTTCTAGAGTTGAGTCTTCAGATTGAACTTGAAGTACGAAAATCCCTTCTTTATATTGAAGCCATGTTTTAGTGAGTTCAATTACATGAGTGGTTCTCTGTATGATATCATGCCTTTCCAGTTCAGACCAATCAATGGAAGGTAAGGGCACTTCTAGTTGTTTCAGGTACTCATGTTCAACAACTCCTAAACCATCCTCACAGAATCCCTTAATGTATAATTTCAATTGATATGCATATATTTGTGTCAACAACATCCTGGAATTATCTTTCTTTTGAACCTCTCTCTCATTTAAGCAATCTTCCCAATAATCCTCCAGGTGAGGTGAAGTTATAAATTGACCCTCCATCTCCAAAAATTTCCTAACAAATTCCTTATTATCAAAACCCTTTCTCTCATGGTAGAATTTGAAATCAAACCTAGACAAATCTACTCCAATATATATAACATCCTATAAAATTTTACATGAAAGCCTTCCAAGTTCCATAGGGAACAAAATATTCCATTTATCTTCTGGCAAAAACTTCTTTATTACCACCACAAGCTGCCGACAGATCTCAGCTAACACAAAGCAGTCTAGGGAAAACCTAGGTAATTTCAGGGGTTCTTCATCAAAACCACCTACCCCGAGGTAGGTGAACCTAGGAAATTGAATAAATAGACTACCATAAACTTGAATCAACTGTAAGGCCTCAGATGAAAATCTTTGTTCTCCCATTCCAACTAGCTCGAAACACAACTTTCCCAAGAAGACATCATGAACCTTTTTACAATCATTCAAAACTTGGTTTCTCTGTAATAGAGGGGAATAACATATATAAAAATGTTATGATCCCAGGGTTCATGGGGTAAGGGTGAGATATCTTGAGTATAAGCCAGACAATATACCAGGTAGGAATACAAAAAGGAATCTTTCTTAATAGTTTGCGTTAATTTTAGCTTCTCTCTCATCGAACTAGCTATGATCTCGGCCCATTCTAGGTATTGATTGCCTGCCAAAATGATGTCAATGAAATGAAACATCTAGTCTTCAAACAAGAATGCCTCAGGTGAACCTCTGACTCTACGAAGCATGACTATCAGGTCATGGATATGGGGTTTCATATGATCTTTATTCAAAACTTTGGGGAGTCATGACCTACCCTTCTAAATTTTTTCAGTCCAATTGTGAGCGATACATGAGCGATTCTTGTCAGAGGCCTCTCTAAACTTAGCATATGACTGAGTGGTAGTGAAATCAACAAAGGGTTATTAGGTATTTTGAACACAGACATCATAGTATCTCTGGTAATTAAAAGCAACACCTTACCATCATTATTCCTAATACAACGAGTCCTGATATCATAGTGGTTTACACATTCTTGAATCAACTCAGGGGTTATAGCGGCTTGAGGAAAGGCTGCAGCTAATAGTAAACCACTATCTAGGATTTCAGTCACATACTCTTTCTCCACATTTTCCTGTAATTTAGTACATATTGTATCTACATTGACCCCTTTCAAATCTGTATCGGTCAACAAGGGACCTCTGCAATTCATACTAACACCATTTCCAAAGAAATGAAGAGAAGACCTCATATTTTCCAATGCTAAAACAACCACACACCAAGACCAAGCTTGCAAAGAAACTGTTTGAGAATTAAAAATTGAATAAGGAGGTTTATCAAAAATTACCTTGAATCCACTGTAAACAAATCTTACTAAACCACCAGAACCTTCTACTTAGCGCTTTTCACAGCTTAGAATTAGAACAAGAATGGGTTTACTATGTAGAACACAAACCTTTTTAAAACACCAGCCTTGATGAGAAAATTATGAGGGAGAGCTTATGGGAAGATTTTCTCGGCTAGAGTCACCGTATGATAAGAAATCTCAAGGTAATTTTCCATAAATGGATGTCTTTTCACCTTTATTCCCTTAACTACCATTACTTTCCCACACAAATACCTTCCTTAGATTTATGTGCCTGACATCACGTGCCTATCCACTTACCTTCACATTTAATGATTTGTACAAGTGGCACCTTTTCTTGATTATCTCATCAAATACTCCCAAATCACCTCTTTATTGCTTATTTCATCAATGGATGTGTGAAAAACCCACCTGGCTTTCTGCTCCAAAAAATTTAAAATGGTGCCTCTGTGCACTCCATCTGGGCCCCACCACTTGCTTTGTGCAAACTATTTCATAATGCCAAACCTGTTTGAACTGGTTTGAACCAGGTTCAAAGTGGTTTAAGAGGTACAAATCGGCTCAAAAGTTCAGGGAGGTTCAAAAGTACAGAAGTTAAAGACTTGCAAAACAAATGGCTTTGATCGAAAGAAAATGACTAAGGACTCAGACTGACTTAGGGAAGCTTGTGAACTAGAGACAAATAGACTTCTCGTGAGGAAATCTCCAATCCAATAGTTCAAAATTAAAAATAAAAACCAAACAAATGGCGAGTCTAAAAATAAACGAACTAATATTGGCTCTAATTGGGGACCGAGTTTCTTTGAAGCACAGAGAACTCAGAATCTTTGGTTAATCTTGAATGCAAAGGGGAGAGAATAATGAACAAATGAAACGAAAGCAAAGAAAAGAAACCAACCCAAAACAAACAAAAATGAAAGCAACAGAAATAAGAAATAAAAAAGTATATACAAGGAGAATAACAATTCAATTCAAAGCTTGAAAAGCTTAAGTTCTTGTCCATTGTAAGTAAACGACAAGATCTTTCCATCTAGGTACTTCAACTTGTATGCATTTGAGCCTATTTACTCTTGTATGATGAATGGTCCCTTCCATAGAGACTCAATTTTGTGTGAGCTCCTTTAGCTGCTCTGCGTTTATCCCATACTAATACCTCGTCACCTCTCATGAACCTTCTCGGTCTCATCTTCATGTCAAAGATCTTCTTTATTTTCATTTGATGGTCGGTTATATGATCTACCAACCTTTCTCTTTCTTCCTTTAGCTTACTCAAATATAATATTCTCTTTTCCAAAGCATCCTGAAAGTGTTCTTCTTCAATTGTCGACTGCAACTTAGCTGCTGATAATTCAAGTGGCAGGGAAACTTGTGTTCCAACCCCATATACTAATTCAACGGGTGCCATATCTATGACACTTTTAGGAGTGATTCGGTTAGCCCACAGTGCTTCATATAGTTTCTTATGCCAATCTTTAGCATTTTCGCTAACCAACTTTTTCATGATTGCCACTAAGTTCTTGTTCCTTGACTCCGCCTGACCGTTTCCTTGAGGAAAATAATCAGAGAAGTGGGCTAAAGAAACACCGTGATCATAACAAAAAGGAATTCAACTCCTGAGATGAAAAGTATGTCGCATTATCAGCGACTATTTTCTGAGGCACTCTAGAGCGAACCAGAATGTATTCTCTCATAAAATCACACACCACCTGTGAACTACTCTTTTTTAATGGGAATCGCCTCAACCCATTTCGTAAAGTAGTCGGTTTTTGTCAGTATATATAAATGACCTGCACTTGAGGCTGGATTTATAGGGCCTATGATATATAAACCCCACTGTTTGAAGGGTTCGTCAATCACAACTGGTTTCAAAGGTAGAGCAACCAATTACTGAGCTTTTCCCATGAAAAGTTTACATTTATCACAATCCCTCACACATGTATAACTATCTCTGAACATCCCTGGCTAATCAAAGCAGTTCCTCAATATTTTGAAAGTTGTCATAGTGGAGGAAAAATGTCCCCCACAATTTTCATCATGAAACATTTTGAGAAGTTTCATCAGTTAACCCTTGTCAACACCTCTTAGAAAAGTCTCGTCAATACCTTTTTATACAGGATGCCTTGGGAAATAACATACTACTTTGTTTAAGCCTCAGATTTCTTTTTTCCCGGGGGGTTAAATTTGCAGGACACTCCCCATAAGTCAAATAGTGTGCAACATCTAAGAACCAAGGATTAGTAAGGCTTACTAGCAAGGCCAGAGGTTCCTGTTCGACGCTATCTTCTAATGAATTTTCATTCTCTGCTATTAGTTTGCAAAGTAATCAAACTCTTACTGGATTAGTTGGCTTTAAAGTAAGATCATATTCTTGTATTTTAGCCACCCAGGTTCCCCTTTTATTCACTCCAATTTCTTGTCGAGTCAGAATACTTTTCACTGTAGTATCTGGTACATATATTGTCGAGTGAGAATGTAAAATATAGTATTTGAATTTAACAACCCTTACAATATCATATGCCTGTTTATCAATGAGGGAATATTTAAGTTCATGTTTATTCAATGGTATTCTTATAAAGGCTATAAGAGCCTCCTCTCCCTTTTCATTCTTTTGAGTGAGGATGTCTGAGAGGGTATGTTCTAATTCATAACAATATATAATAAAGTCATTTTTGAAATCTGGACTAACCAGCATAGGAGCTTTAGCTATAGTATTTTTAATCTCATCAAACGCCCTTCTGCCTTCTTCATTCCATTGGATGTGTTGCTTATCGCTCATCATATTAATTATATGTTTAGTAATCTCTTAGAACTCAGGAATAATGCTCTTAGAAAATTTACCTGACCAAAGAAGGACTTCACTTCGCTTCTATTTTTAGGTAGGTTCAATTGTTGGATATCTTTTACTCTTACTAGGTCAATCATTATGCCTTCCTTTGAAATAATGTGTCCCAAAAGCTTTCCCTCCTCAATGAAGAAAACTTACTTTTTGGGATTCAGAGATATGTTATGTTCTCTGCATCTTTGCAGTACTACCTACAAGTCTCTGAGATGATGCTTCCTATGTCTCAAAAATACTGTGAGATCATCAAGGTAGGTTACTATGATTTTATTCCTCAGGTCCCGAAAAGACGAGTTCATAGCCCTCTGGAATGTCGCCCCGACATTGATTAGGCCAAACGACATTCGACTGTAAGCATAGGTTCCCCAAGGAGTTATGAAATTTGTTTTGTGTTGGTCTTCTTCTGCCATGCTTATTTGGTTGTATCCTGAAAGACCATCTAACATGGACATCATTTTGAAACCCGCTACTGTTTGAAGAACATGTTCCATCGCAGACAAAGCATAATTATCTTTAAGCCTGGCCTGGTTGAGATTACAGAAATCCACACAGATCCTAGTCTCTCCATTTTCTTGCGCACAGGAACAATATTATCTATCCATGTGGAGTGATGAATTGGATAGATTATCCTCACCTTTAGCATCTTATCTACTTCCTTCATTATTTCTTCTGAGACCTTGGGGTTGTAATTTCTCAACTTCTATCAGAAAGGTACTATATTCGGCTTCAAAGGATTATGGTGTTTAAAGTGACCATCTCTAAAATTCTTGAGGTCTTCATATCCCCAAGCAAAAACATCCTTATAATTTAGCAATATTTCCTTTAGCTTATTTCTTTTGAAAGGGGAACAAGTTTTACCCACCGTAATCCATTTAGGTTCAAGTTTAGTGCCCACGTTAATTTTGTCATATTCCTTAGAGGTTTCAGAATGTATTGGCCTTTTATTGACTGAATTGTCATCCTTGTCTGAAAACAAATATTCTAAAGAGATCAAACCTTTCAGAATTTTATTCCCCTTCAACTGAATCACACCATCCTCATAATTTAGATCAGGACATGATTCCTTGAAATAATTATCAGAACCTTCAAAATATAAATATGAGAAGTATCTGACACAAGCTAGAAACTCTTCATTTTGATCTTCATTATTGAAAACCTGCCAATGATCAACATTATCAGGGATGCTTGGTTAGTAAATCATTTCAATCTTGTAAGTATCTATTTTGAAGTCTGGGTGAGGAATCAGAAGAGATGCAAACACCACCAAAGAATCTGCCTGAGTATTGATACTTCTAGGGATAACATTTATTGAGAATGCTTAAAAAAACTCAAGTTCATCCCATAATCGATTTCTATAATGTTTTAATCTAGCGTTCTTCATCACATACAAGTTCC
Organism: Thuja plicata; assembly: GCA_018584345.1. Classification (NCBI taxonomy): domain Eukaryota; kingdom Viridiplantae; phylum Streptophyta; class Pinopsida; order Cupressales; family Cupressaceae; genus Thuja; species Thuja plicata. The sequence continues at coordinate 566,397 of MU225593.1, read as the reverse complement.
TAACCTGGTTCACAATGAGTTTGACATCTCCCATTGCAACCAACTGCCTGATTCCTTTATGTTTTGCCTCCTGCAAGCCAAGCAACAAGGCTTCATATTCTACAGTATTATTAGTATTTTTAAAATCAATCTTGAAAGAAAAAGGAAAACACTCCCCTGATGGAGATATTAATACACACCAATACCCGAACCAACATTGGAAGAACTCCTGTCGAACTCCATTCTCCATATTCCATAATTCTTCTCACTTAATATTGTAGAAGGTTCATCCTCATTTTCTGGCAGGATAACATAGTTCCCAAACTGGCATTCCGATATAAAATTTGGGCTTTAGGGTCGTCTGAAGGGAAAAAAATATACTTGCTTTTAGGTTCAGGCTCAATTTTTAACTTATTCTTCCCTACAAGTATAATTGCTTCAGACCAACCCATCTTTATCTCCCCTCCCATAACTTTATAGAAGGTTCTACTAAGCAGTATACCATAGCTTGCTGGAATATCCACAACCACAATGGTCAATTTCAACCTTTTGTTAGGGGAAGCAGCCATAATTGCTTGTGCATATTTTACCTGACCTATGAGAGGCACTTGCTTCCGGTCCATTGAATAACATCTACCAAAAGTCTTGGTGAGGGTAATCCCTAGAGCTTTTGCAACTGGTGCGGGCATAATGTTATCTGAGGCTCCTTAATCTATTATGCAATTGATTAACTTTCTTCCATTCAATAGCAAAGACACATAAAATGGATTTGGCTTATTGTCCCCCCCCCCCCCCCCCCCCATTGTCTTCTAATACTTGCGAGATTTCAACATCTTCAAATATCTCAGGAGAATCTTGAGACACAAAGATGGGGGTGCTAGTAGGGGGTGAAATTTCTTCAAAATTATTGGTTTGAGATTTTGAACCAATTTCACCTTTCACATATTTTACCAATTTGTCCAATTCTATGGGATTTGACTTCAAGTACTCAGCAATAGAGATGGTTACTGTAGTTTTTTACAAAACTCCATGATATCAAATGAGGGAGAAGGGGTAGAAATTATTGTATTTCTCTGCTGTATCTTAACACTAGTTCCCACTTTCACTTCAAGAGAGGAGACGCTTTTGATATGTTCTTTCCCTTTGGATGTCGCATTTGGTGTGCTGCTTCCTGACAAAGATTTAGGGGTTCTTTGATTCCTAGTCAAGACTACACAAGAAGGATCATTCAAAGTAGCGAGAATATCCCTTATTTCATCATCATCAGACTCATACTCCAAATAGAAAGTAACGTGACCCCCTGATCCTTCAGGATTATATTCCTCTATACGTACCTCTCCAAGTTCATCTCTTATAGCATTTATTTTCAAGAATCTTAACCAGTCCGGGCAGGTAGCTCCATCATGATCGGTGGTCAAATGAAAAGAGCACATATTTTCTTTACCCAGTGCGACTTCAATCTATAGGCTGTGGTTACATTATGTTTCTCACATGAGGTGAATTCTACTGCTTATGCCCCACATCTTGATATGGATTATGATAAGAAGGATTAGATTATCTATGGATTTTTAGGGTGATCATATCATTCACTAATCTTTGGACAACTGGATTGGTAGCAACGGATGATGAAGAACCTAAATTTTGCACGTCTCTCTTCCACTTGCTAGTTGTAATGAGCACATCTTCAAGTTGAATAGCTGCCCTTTGAGCTTCTGCTAAGTCTTGAACTCTATATTTTCGCACATGAAAACTAATATTTGGGGTCATGGCATTAAGAAAGAACCCTTTCTAATTTCCAGCATTTGGTCTTAAGGCATTAGGAATCCTTTGTAGAATTTTGTTAAACTTCGCCATGAACTCCCTCATGGGCTCATGTATTTCCTTCTTCAATTGTATCAGTTGAAGTAAAAGAGTGTATTCATCTCCAGGTATTTTGAACCTAGCTTCAAAGGTTGTTACCATCTCATTCCAATCATGAATAGAAGCTCGAGGAAGATGATGAAATTAATCTGTCACAGCTTCAGTGAAAGTTTGAACAAATAATATCATTGACACATCTTCAGTTGATATATTTATTACACCACATGCAGAATGAAAGACACTCATATGATCATCAGTGGTTATTTTTCCATCCCCATTAAATTTAGGCAGTATGTAACGAGCTCCTTTAGGCAATGCACCAAGATTAGCACCAAGGTCTAGAGGACCAACCTGGTTTCCCCATGGTTGATCCATATTTGGTAGGATTATGTTCAAGGATTGTAAGTTAATGATAAGAGGGGTGATAGTACTAGGGGGAATTAAAGCTTGAAAAGTTGGTGATGCTCGTGGAACCCGAGGTGAGGAAGAAGGCCAGTTACTAGGCTAAATTTTATTTTTCCTCCTTAGGGTATGATTAGGGGCAAAGTTCATTTTTTCAGTGCTTCAAAATCTTCATCCAGTAACCCTCTATTCTTGTAAGTTCTGGTGTACCTTTTTCTGCCAGATTGATAGATGAATAATATCAAAATGAAACCTTATTAAACACGGGCTATCCTATTCACCACGACTACTTCTTGTGCAACTGAAACTCCTCTAAGTTGTTTTTCGATCTCTTCTTCTTCTTCAAGAACCCTTTGAACTTGTAGATATTGTTGGTTACCACGCCGACAATGCCAAGCTAAAGCATTCAAATAAAAAAATAAATTTTCCTGAGTATTTGCAAAACCAAGATTCAGTTGGAGCACTAGGAATACATTGTTAATAGGTAGAACCATAATCTTGGATACTAAAACTTAAATGTTTCAAGCACCAGTTAGTCACTTTTTGGACTCCCCAGTAGAGTCGCCAAAAATCTATTAGTGAAAAAATTTGTCTTCTTTTTGATAACTTGTTAATAATATCTCTTACCCTAAATTTGAAGACCCAAAAGGTTCACCACAGTTGGGTGGACTTAATCACTAGCCTCCATTTGAATTTTACAAGTTACAACTCCCCCGTTAGATATGCAATGAATCCCTAAACTACAACATATGCATTTGTTTTAAACCCGAAAATAAGAAAAGGACAACACCTTCCATTCTTAGATGAGATGCCAATTACTAAATGGTTATAAGGAAGATAAATGAAAGTAGAAGATCAAAAATCTCTTAAAGTGTTTGATGATTTCTAAATTTTATTAGAAGATGATAGCAATACCAAAACTCATCGAACCATTGTCTCACAAAGATCATAACAATTCATGAAAAGAAAAACATTCCCAAAGTAATGCTTCACAATTCAACCATAAATAACATAGATTCAGATCGACTTCATAGAAATAATCAACATTGCATTGATTCAAATCTCAATCACAAAAAGATCTTTCGAAATAAAAAATATAGATTCAGTTTCTAGTACTACCATAAAAGAGAAAATTACTGCATTGTATCTACCAGCAAAGAGTAAAAACAATCTTGCATTTTCTTTTGCCTTTCTTCCAACCCCTAAAAATGTTTCATTGATCAAAAAATATAGTCTTCTATGTCAAGGGGGTCTCTCCGAAAACCCAACCCCCTTAATGACTAACTAGAGTAGTTAAATAAACAAAAAGGTTTAAAAAGGACACATGTCCTCTGAGTTCAAAGCAACATAAAGTTAAATAAAAATGAAAGACCTATAAGAAGGTGAACTATGAGTTCCATCTTCAGCTTGATATTTTTCATTAGTCACTCCACACGTCAAATTCCAACCGCACTAGACACCTATGAACTCTTGCACTACGTTGTGACTTGGGTTCCTCAAGCTTAGCAACTGGATCTTCCACATGTCACAATCCCATTTCATCTTAGTGATTTGTTATGTATATTCTGGAAAGCGTTCCATACAAAGGATAAACATAGTCTCCACTTGTACTACCTTTGTGAGATATGCAGCCGTAGGATTAGGTGTTTCTTTGTTTGCCTTCAAATCCTCTTCAAAAGACTTTATCAGAGGTTCAATGTCAATGATTCCTTCATCATTATGATCCACTCTATTAGGACTGATGATTCACATGTCTTTGATAAAATCACTATACATTCCTTTGATTTGTGCTTCCATGCTTTGTACTTTAGTGATGTCTGGCTCAAAAATAGAGCATCTCCAATTCGTGTTCTCTTTGACTATGCATGTTGACATCTAATGATCTAAGGGGATTCTCTGCCAGGATCTTTTCCACACCCTACAACTCTACATCTATGATATGTGTGAAAACTGCAGACCATTTGATTTATTCTGCTTCCCAGGTCGTAAGTTGAGTTTGAACTTCACTTGACAGAGCATCAACATCATTGAAAATCACAGAGTTTTGTTGTAGGAAATCGTTTCCTTTCCTCAGTACACTATCCACCCATTCGTCCATGGCTGCCACTATAGCCTTACCATGCTGGAGTTGGTTCATAAGCTTTGACTGTCTGGAAATTTAGGATCAAAGCATTGAGAAGCTTGAACCATGGGTAAGGTACCGCAACTATCCAAAGAGTTAATCTATTCTTCCATTGTATTGATCACCTATTTTGATTCTCTTTTCTCTTTGGTGTCCTTTTGGGATTTTATCTAGAATGTGTTGAGAAGACTATTCTAACCAATTCTCCTTGGTTTCCTGGTTCAGTATGCCTAGGCCCATCTTTGTGACTTTGAAATATTCAACGCTCAAGTCTGCAGAACTGCCTTTGGGTTTATACACAACAATCTCAGCCGCAACTTCCCCTATTTGGGTATCTGTAACTAACCAAGCAGTAATTTTCATTCTTTTTGGCTTTGGGGTTTTGGCAGAATATTTGTTCACCATATCTTTCACAGGTAAAGAAACTAGTACAAGGATACTCTTCTTATTTACTGAACTTGTCATCCAATCTGGTAGCGATGAAGGAAATCAAAGTCTTTGAACTCCTCTTCTTATTTCCAAGTAGTTCAAAAATAAAAGTCTTTGAACTCCTCTTACCACCTACAGAACCAACGAAAAATATAATGTTAGCATCAAAGGAGGAAGGGACTTCTAGAATTGAGTCTTCAGATTGAACTTGAGGTATGACAATCCCTTCTTTATGTTTTTGGTGATTTCAATGACATGAGTGGTTCTCCGTATGATATCAACCCTTTCTGGTTCAAACTAATCAATGGAAGGTAAGGGTACTTCTGGTTGTTTTAGGTACTTAGGTTTAAAAACTCCTAAACCATCCTCACAGACTCCCTTAATGTCTAATTTCAATTGATATGCAGATGTTTGTGTCAACAACATCCTAAAATTATTTTTCTTTTGAATCTCTCTCTCATTTGAGCAATCTTCCCAATAATTCTCCAAGTGAGGTGAAGGTATAAATTGACCCCCCATCTCCAAAAATTTCCTAACAAATCCCTTATTATAAAAACCCTTTCTCTCATGGTAGTATTTGAAATCAAACCCACACAAATCTATTTCAATATTTAAAGCATCCTCTAAAATTTTACATGAAATCCTTCCAAGTTCCATAGGGAACAAACTATTCCATTATCTTCAGGCATAAACTTCTCTATTACCACCACAAGCTGCCAATAGATCTCAACTAACACAAAGAAGCCTAGGGAAAACCTAGGTAATTTCAAGGGTTCTTCGTCAAAACCACCTACCATGAGGTAGGTGAACCTAGGAAATAGAATAAATAGACTACCATAAACTCGAATCAACTGTAAGGCCTCAAATGAAAATCTTTGTTCTCCCATTCCAACTAGCTCGAAACACAACTTTCCCAAGAAGACATCATGAACCTTTTTATAATTAGTCAAAACTTGGTTTCTCTGTAATAGGGTGAAATAATCATATATAAAAATGTTTTGATCCTAGGGTTCATGGGGTAAGGGCGAGAGATATTGAGTACATGCCAAACAATATACCACGTAGGAAGACATAAAAAAATCTTTCTTAATAGTCTGCATTAATTTTAGTTGCTCTCTCATCGAACTAGCTATGATCTCAACCCAGTCTAGGTACTGATTGCCTGCCAAAATGATGTCAATGAAATGAAACATCCAGTCTTCAAAAAAGAATGCCTCAGGTGAACCTCTGACTCTATGAAACATGACTACCAGGTCATAGATATGGGGTTCCATATGATCTTTATTCAAACCTTTGGGGATCCGTGACCCGCCCTTATAAATTTTTTTAGTCCAATTGCGAGTGATGCATGAGTGGTTCTTATCAGAGGCCTCTAAACTTTGCATATGACTGAGTGGGAGTGAAATCAACAAAAGGTTCATTAGGTATTTTGAACACAGACATCATAGTATCTCTGGTAATTGAAAGCAACACCTTACCATCATTATTCCTAATACACCAAGTTTTGATATCATAGTGGTTAAAAAATTCTTGAATCAACTCAGGGGTTATAGCGGCTTGAGGAAAGGCTGCATCTAATAGTAAACCACTATCTAGGATTTTAGTCACATACTCTTTCTCCACATTTTCCTGTAATTTAGTACATATTGCATCTACATTGACCCCTTTCAAATCTGTATCGGTCAACAAGGGACCTCTGCAATTCACACTGACACCATTTCCAAGGAAATGAAGAGAAGACTTCATATTTTCCAATGCTAAAACAACCACACACCAAGACCAAGCTTGCAGAGAAATTTTTTGAGAATTGAAAAGTGAATAAGGAGGTTTATTAAAAATTACCTTGAATCCGCTGTAAACAAAATTTATTGAACCACCAGAACCTTCTGCTTAGCGCTTTTCATAGCTTATACTTAGAACAAGAATGAGTTTACTATGTAGACCACAAACCTTTATAAAACACCAACCTTGATGAGACAATTATGAGGGATAGCTTATGGGAATATTTCCTCGGCTGGAGTCACCGTACGATAAGAAAGCTCAAGGTAATTTTCCACAAATGGATGTCTTTTCAGCTTTATTCCCTTACTTAACTATCATTACTTTCCCACACAAATACCTTCCTTAGATTTCTACACCTGACATCACGTGCATGTCCACTTACCTTCACATTTAATGATTTGTACAAGGGGCACCTTTTCATGATTACCTCATCAAATACTCCCAAATCACCTCTTTATTTCTTATGTCATCAATGGACGTGTGAAAAACCCACATGGCTTTATGCTCCAAGCAATTTCAAATGTTGTCACCGTGCACTCCATTTGGGCCCCACCACTTGCTTTGCGTGAACTATTTCATAATGCAAAACTAGTTGAACTGGTTTGAACTATGTTCAAAGTGGTTCAAGAGGTATAAATCAGTTCAAAAGTTCAGGGAGGTTCAAAAGTACAGAAGTTCAAGACCTGCAAAACAATATGACTTTGATCGAAAGAAAATGACTAAGGACTTGGACTGACTTTGGGAAGCTCATGAACTAGAGGCAGAGAGACTTCTCACGAGGAAATTTCAAAGCCAATGGTTCAAAATTAAAAATAAAAACCAAACAAATGGTGACTCTGAAAATAATCGAACTAACACACCCTAAGATCATTGCAAATATGTTTCAAGCTCTTAGGTTGCACAATATTTTACCTCGTGTAAATTTTATTCCTATAATTCGATGAATGGTTCATCAATTACCTGTTCCATGGGGAGAAACCATTGGTCCTCTAAGATTTCAATAGATGAACACATCAATGCTTTCTTCACTACTTGTGGGGTATTGGGCATACAATATGAAGATGTTTTAGTTAGGTTTTTTGTATAAACTCTCATAAATGCAGTAGTTGAATGGTTTTACCATTTACCAAATGCATCAATATCCAACTAGAATGATATGAGGACAGATTTTGAAGATAAGTTTAAGAGTGCTAAAGATTAACACTCATTACTGGCTTAGTTTACACAATTAAAAAGAGTGATACATGAGCCCATGAGAGAGTTTGTGGTAAAATTCAACAAAATTGTGAATATAATCTTGGTTGCTGAGAGGCCCACAGACGAAAATTAAAAAAATTGTTTCTTCACAAATTCGATGCCATCAAACATCAGTTTTCATCTGAGAAGAGTCTATGTAGAAAATTTAGAAAACACTCAATCTATAATAGTTGAGTTAGAAAATGATCCTATAACAACTAGGAAATAAAAAAAAGAACTAAAACTACATATTGCACAACCATCAACCTCTTTCAACCCTATAATTCAAAGGTTAGCAAATGAAATTATAGATCTTAAGAGGAAAATTCCAAAGAATAACTCACTTTTTCAATAGAATACACATGATAACATAAGGAAAGGTTCCAATCAACAAGTAGGGAGTAGTTATAGGCAACCTTTACTTCCTCGTGCACAACAAAGGTTTGTAATAGAAGCACCCCTTGGCTCTGATAGAACTAATA
>MU225593.1:509499-536218 GCA_018584345.1 Thuja plicata | reverse complement strand
TATATATATATATATATAACTACAATATATTATTATTAATCAATATCTATGTATTCTAAATGATCATACGACTGAAGCTACAAACATTAACAAGCATAAATGATCTAATACAAGCAAGGGTAGTTTCTGTATTTACAGATCAAAGTTTACTATTGCTTATTAGTATTTATAATAGAGAAACCTCTTAACTAAGTGGATTTAACAGTTCTATTTGTAAAACCTAGACTTAGGTGACATTCCAAAAGAGTGCTTAAAGACCTCTAACAAGGTCACTTTTAACAGAGTGAATATCTTAAAAAGATCTGAGGTAAATCCCCTAACAGGGTCACATTTAGCAAATGTGTTTTGTAATCTTTAACATAATAAGTTCTTAACCGAGCGTACTTCAGAAGGGTACATTTTTACTGTGGGTCACAATTCCCACAGAGGTTTTTCCCAAATTGGGTTTCCTCGTTAAATCTAGTGTCAATCGAGTTAAATCTGGTGATATCTAAGTTAATCTAATGTTGCTAAGTTTAAATGATTGATTTACATATATAAGATGTATTGTTGTTTAAGTTACTAAGTTATTTGGTGATTGGTTGATTATTGTATTCAGTGTTACTGAGTGATTCAGATAGTTTAGTTTTAAGTGTTTAAGTTTGATTTTGTCTGATTCACCCCCCCTCTCAGTGGACCAACAATTGGTATCAGAGCTAAGTTACTCTGAAGTAATGAGTTTAAAAGGACTTGAGTTAAGATCTAAAGATGTATAAGAGGGAAGCACCAAAGTTGAATAGGGATCATTTCTCTACATATAAAAGTAGAATGAGGTTGCATGTGTCTAGATTAGGAGAATATGGACTTCACTTTCTTGATAATGAATATGTAGCACTGACTACTGCACCTTTGACTATCAGTGAGCAAACACAGAAACAAGAACACACAAGTTATGATTGAGATTGCTTCTACACTTACCGACCAGGAATATGATGAGCTTGATGGATGTACTACTTCGAAACAGATGTGAGATAAACTTATTTCGATCTATGGTGGAGATCAACATGTTCATAAGGCTAAAGTAGAAAGTTTGAGCGGTAAATTTGACTCTATGAGGATGAAAGAAGGAGAGAACATAATACAGTACAGTACAAGACTTAAGGATACTGTTAATTCTATCAAAGGATTTAGTGGGATCATAACAGAGGATGATGTTACAAGCAAGATGTCGAGAACCCTACTCCCGAGTTATGCTATTCGTGTATCTGTTATACAGGAGCTAAGATCTATTCCCCAGATGAATGTTTCACTGGATGCTACTATTGGTAATTGCATTTGAGTTAAATGATTTTGACAATAGTTTTCCTGCTACATCTAAAATTGAATCTATATTTAAGTCTACTTTAAAGATTCGAAAAGCTAGGGAAGTTGCAGCTAGAGATGAATATTTGAGCAGTGCTAGTGTGAAATTTTATAGTTGCACTGAAGGCATTGAAGAGTTATTTACTGATTGTGATGAGAATAAAAGATAATTTGAAGCTTTGTTGGCTAGAAGGCTACAAAGAGGCAAAGGAAAATACCGAGGTAAGTTACCCTTGAAATGTTTTAATTGTGATAAAATTGGTCACTTTACATCTAATTGTCCTAAGAAAGATAAGGAGGAAAAGAAAGATAATATAGATAAGGACAAAAGGGAAAATAGGTTCAGAATATTCAGAGACTACAAAAATAGAAATGTTGTCATAGTGCTAATGAAGGACTAAGTGATGATGATTCTTTTGATAGTGATGATGGAAAAGAAGTTGTTTATGTTGCTATTAAAGATGATTCTGATGAAGAAGAACCAAGAGCCCTAATTTCACAAGTAAGTAAGAATGAAACATGGATTATAGATAGTGGTTGTTCACATCACATGACTGGTGACACGCTTAAGTTTATTTCCTTGGAAAAACATGATGGAAGATTTGTTAGATTTGGTAATGATGCTCCATATCCTGTGAAAGGAAAAGGTTCTATAATTCTACTGAATAACACAAGATGTGATGATGTTTATTGGGTTGAAGGCTTAACGTATAATCTGTTGAGTGTTGTACAACTAAATAATACAAGTCATCGACTGGAATTTCAATATGGAAAGATGAAAGTATTTGATGAGAAGGATAGTCTGATTTCTACTGGAGAACAATCTAAAGGTAATTTATTTTATATTGATACTTCTATGAAGAGTTGCCTTTTTGATAAAGTTGAAGATATTTGGTTATGGCACAAAAGACTTTGTCATGTTAATTTTGACAACTTAATCAAAGTGAGTAAGAAGAATAGAGTGAGAGGACTACCAAGATTAGAAAAACCTGAGAATGCTATGTGCAGAGAATGTCAGACGGGTAAGATGACTAAATATAGTTTTTCAAGCAAGACTTATGTAACATAAGGAATTTTGGATTTAGTGCATACTAATTTATGTGGACCCATGAGGACTCAAAGCTATTATGGAGACATATATTTTATTTTATTTGTGGATGGTTATTCTAGAATGATGTCTGTAATGTTTTTAAAATAAAGAATATGATGCATTTCAAATGGTATAAGGCCCGAGTTGAAAAAGAAACTGGAAGATAATTGAAATGTATGAGATCCGATAGAGGAGGTGAGTTTACTTCTGATGAGTTTACATTGTTTTGTAATGAGAATGGAATTAAGAGACAGTTGTTTGCACCGAGGACACCACAACAGAATGGGATTGTTGAGAGAAGAAATAGATCTATTGTTTATTGTGCTAGGACACTGATGATTGAGAAAGGAATTTGACAAAACTTTTGGAGAGAAGTTGTGAGTACTGTTATTTATACACTGAATCGAGTACAAATAAGAAAAGGTACCAAAATCTAGTATGAACACAAACCTAATGTTAGTTACTTAAATTTTTTTGGGAGCAAATGCTATATTCTGAAAGATTCTAGAGAAAGAAAGTTTGATTAAAAAGGAGAAGAAAGAATATTCTTAGGATATTCTACAAGGAGTAAAGCTTACAAATGTTTGAACAAAGTCACTAATAAGATGGTGGAAAGTGAAAATGTAAGAATTGATGAATTTGCAGAATGGAATGATGAAATAGTAAGAAGGAACTTGAGTATTATGAGAACTTTGTATATGTTCAACCTGATGTTCCTGATACCTTACCGAGAGCACCTACCAAGGAGGAAGATGAACAAGGAGTTCAACAACAGAATGTTGATATTTAAGAACTGAGAGCTACCGAGCCTATTTACAAAGTATGTGAGAAGGCACCATTCCCCGAGCAAGATTATTGGAAATAAGGATGTTGGAGTGATGACTAGAAGCAAGTTTAGAGACAATACATATTTGATATCTACATTTGAGCCAAAGAGAGTTAAGGAAGCACTAGATAATGAAGATTGGATGAAAGCAATGAAAGAAGAATATGATCAAATTGAGAAGAACAAGACATGGAAATTAGTACCCAGGCCTAAAGACAAAAATGTTATAGGTACTAAATGGATTTTCAGAAACAAATTGAATGAGCATGGAGAATTTATGAGAAATATAGATAGATTGGTTTGCAAAGGTTATGCACAAGAAAAATGTATTGACTATGGAGAGACTTTTGCACCTGTTGCTAGACTGGAAGGAGTTAGAATAATTCTAGCTTTACTACTTACAAAGGATTCAAGGTATATTAGATGGATGTTAAGTCTGTGTTTCTTAATGGGATACTTGAAGAAGAAGTATACATTGAGCAACCTGAAGGATTCATTGAGAACACTAACAAGAACAAGGTATGTAAGTTACATAAAGCTTTATATAGTTTGAAACAAGCACCCGAGCATGGTATGAGAGATTGCACTCTTATCTAATCAAAATAGGATTTTAGAGAACATGTGATAACAGTAATGTTTACTTGAAATGTGACAGTGATAATAAAGTTTTGATTGCTGAAATTTTTGTTGATGATATTATTTTTGGAGGCAATGACACTTTATGTAAAGGATTTGTTGATGAAATGAGAAAATAGTTTTAAATGTCAATGATTGGAGATATTAAGTTCTTTCTAGGTCTACAGATACAAAAAGTTACTGGAGGGATCTGCATTACACAAACTAAATATATCAAAGAGATCCTCAAAACCTTTGGTATGGAAGATTCTAAGCTTGTTGGAACACCTATGGTTACTCGATATAAATTATCTAAGGAGGATGAAACACAAGAGGTGGATAATACTCTTTACCGATCCATGATTGGTAAATTGCAGTATGTTGTTCACAACAGACTTGATATAACACACGTTGTTGGGATTTTTGCAAGATTTTCTTCTAATCCGAAGGAAACACATATGTCTGCAGTAAAAAGAATTTTGAGATATCTGAAAGGCACAAAATATTTTTGTTTATTGTACAAGAAAGGAGGTAATTTTGATCTGCAAGTCTACACTGATGCAGATTGCGCTAGAAACATTGGTTAAGAAAAAGTACTAGTGGAGGCGCATTCTTTCTAGGTGAAAGATTGGTTACATGGCTGAGTAAGCAAAGTTGCATTCTACTACCGAGGCTGAATATGTTGTTGCTGCTATGAATTGTGCAAATATAGTATGGATTAAACAATTAATTGAAGGTATGCAAGAAGAGATCACAAATCCAGTTACTATTTTTTGTGATAATACAAGTGCTATTAATATATCAAAGAACCCGGTTATGCATTCAAAGACCAAGCACATTTCTATCAAGTATCACTACTTGAGAGTACAAGTTCAAGAGAAAAATGTGAGATTAGAATATGTGAATTCAAAGGAACAATTGGTTGATATTTTTACAAAGCCACTACCTAAAGATGCTTTTAAGTATCTCAGAGGTAAATTAGGGGTTCTTCCCCTATCCAGTGTTCACTAAAGAGCATGAGGCATGTTGCATCAATTCTATATTTCATTAGAATATCTATTTCTGAATTGATGTTAGTATGACACACTTTAGGTGATTCCTGAAGTTGTAAAAATATTTTTGTATGTAATGATTTATGAGTACATGTCAGGTAAAATCCACCATTGGAACAAGTTTTCAGGAGTATGAATTTTTGGCATTGTTATCAAAGAGGGAGAGAATGAATTTATGACATTTATCCTTAAGGGAGATATTGATGAATTGAGAGAGAATGAATTGCTACTATTTACTCATGAAGGAGAATCAAAATGTATGCTACAGAAACATAAGATTTATCCAAGAGGGAGATTCAGATCAGAGATCAAAGTGGAAAAATAAATATCAACTTAGAGGGAGTACAATTATGTATTGGAGAGTTTCCATCATCAATTGCTATAACACTATTATAGTGGTTGTCATCAATGCCAAAGAGGGAGATTGTTAATCAACTGATGAAGATGATGAAGACCGAGTGATACCGAGTATCATGATTGTAGAAATGGTTAGATCAGTTGTTTTTTTGTCGTTGATGTCAATCAATTGATTAATTAATTTTTATTATGTTACCATATCTTAAGAGGAGAAGTTAAATGGCTGACAAATACAAATCAGACAATGATGAAGTAATGATGATATAGTTGTTTGCTACTATATATTTGACATTATCAAATTGGTACAATTGATTGATTAAGTCAGAAATGCAAAGAGTTAAGTTATGGATGAAAGAGTTAATTTATCGAGCTAAACATAGTCAGTCGGTAGAATGATATGTGAGTCGGTCACAGTTACCGAACACTGAGTGAAAGTCAAGGACCGAGCAGTGAATGAAGACAATTACCGAGTTGCAAAGCAAGTTTTACCGAGTATAAGATATTGATTATAAATGATGAAAAGATCAAATTTAATGTGAAGCAATGATGAGATGGATGAGGATATGAATTAAATGAAGATTGTTAGAAGATCTACGAACGTGAAAATTCAATGAGAGGATCTAAGGCAAAGATCAAGCGTTTAAACTGAATTGTGAGAGTCCCAAGAAAAGTACAAGTTCTGAGGTAAAAGTGAAATGGTTTACCGAGTTGTGAATTATGAAGAAGATGATCGAACGATTGAGCACAAATGATGGAAAATTAAATTAAGGAGATTAAGAGGAAAAAGTATGTCTATATAAAGAATGAGAAATATGAACAGAAAGTCAGTTGTTGGCGAATTGAATAGAGAAGAAGAAGCTGAACACCAACATTTACTGAGCAGAACCCTCATGAATGACAATCTCTTCATCATTGAAATACACAATCAGGGGATTGATAAGGGATTCTTACGAGGTAACTCTATTTGAGATAGTAATTGCTTTCAAATGTCAATACTTGGTTGCTAGGCGAGTTCAAATGAGAAGTTAGAACTGTGTTATTATTTATCTTGATATGAATGACTTTGCTAGAAATTTTTTACATCATTTGGGGGGGGGAACCATACATGTTGTCCACGTCTGATACAACCCAAGAGTGAGTGCAGTAGTAGAGGATTTTTTTAAGGTCATACAAGTTTGGGCCTTTCAAAACAATCTTGTACTAATTTGCAGATGAAATGAAATAGTGTTGATAAGGTCTGAGATGGATTAGGGGTATCTTGTTCATGAAGGACAACAAATACACAGTGTCATTTAGGTATTTGGGAATGGTTTATGGACTATAGAAGTGGGAGATCGAACTTGGTATGTTTATAATGATTTTACTGTTTGGAAACAAGTATTAACTATTGAAATAACATTGTATATATTGTTGTAAGGAGGAATACATGAGTGTCAAGATATGTTGTTATCTTTGTGACAAGATTGCAATATTTGTGAGACATCATTGTTGTAGTTTATAGTTAAATCACTAATGAAATAAAGTTTATGGATACATTGGATTTTTTTTGGGTTATATACACTTGTGTCCTTGTTAGTTAATAGAAATAAATAACATATACATCTGCATACTTAAAACAAAACAAAAACTACCAGTCAACTGTTAAGGCAACAATTTGATAAAATTACATTGAGTGGAAAGACACAAAAATTGGTCTAAAACAAGGGGTGTTCTTACAGTGGTATATGAGTAGTGTATCATGCCATCTTGGCAGGTAAAAAATGATTGGGTAGTGATATGACATATTGGAACATGCGACCATGGACTTGTCATTATACCTCACAAAAAAACAATACAAGGTTAGAAGGACAAGAGGATCCAGAAGAGTACTTATGCATAGGTGAACATAACATAGGCAATATGGGTGAAAGAAGGGATCTAGGATAAGATGGACTTTTTAACTTGTTGGATGCACTATTTCAGACACATCAACAAGAATAATAGAGAGCTCAACAATAGAACAAGCGATTGGACCTTTTGACTCAGATGATGGCTCGACAGACGGGGTTGATAGAATTGAAGAAAAGTTATCAAAGACAAAGTGAGAGTTGTCAAAATTATAGAGAGAGTTGGAAAAAATTTAAAGTACTTGCATGAGCATCCGGGGTGGTTAAGATCCATCTTTTAAAAGAAAGTAGAAGTAAATGAAAAAGATTCTTCTAGTGCAAGATTCAATGAGAAACAAACAAATGAAAAAAGGTTCATAGTAGATCATTTGAATGGAGATAGTGCCTTGATATATAAAGACCATTTGACAGAGTTTCAAAAAATTTGGCCATGCATGCAACTACTATTTATGAGCTTTTGCATGAAGGGAAAGACAAAACAATAGGCTTGGGATTGAGTTTAGATCATTCCAATGATGATGGTTCAAATAGATATAGGTTGAATGATCATACACAACCTTTAGAGAGGAGTGTTTATTAAAACATCAATACCAATGAGTCTGGGAGTGGCTCTCTCACAGAGGTAACCACTCATGACGAGGACAACAAACACTTTATTTCTAAATAATGCATCACTATTTTGACACATAGGATCCGGGTATGTTGGCACCTAAGTATGATGAAGATCCTACACAAGATGAATTTCATTTTGATTGTGATGATGATCATAATGCAAGTATGGAGGATATTATTGATGATTATCATGAAGATCTTGAAACCAAATACGATTTATCTTTTTATGGGGATGAATTTGAGTAGAAGTTTAGGAACTTGGATGATTTGGATCCACAATATACTATTGAAAATGATAATGAGGATGCATGAAAGGCTTGTGACAACCTTGGAGTCATTGATGAAAGATATAACAATTCTAATTTTAAATTTTCACCATAGAATCAATTCTCTTTATTTGCATAAACATGATAAGAAGAATAAATTTGTGGTGTTCAATGATGACCCATTGTTTGAGGTAGGTGTAGAGAAGACATGAAAGTACACTTTTTGAGTTGAATGATGGAACAACTCTTGGTTGTAGTGCTGCACTTGGTGAAAATAGTAAGGTATGAGATCTAGGAGAAGATTTAGAACCTGAATTGGAGTATAATTTTTAGCATACTAATGATTTGATTTCACACCATGAGATGATTAGTTACTCACATGAGAGACAACCAAATATGAGATATGAAAATGACGAGATAGATGAGGAGTTCATAAGGATTATTATGAGATTAGGAGATGTAGATTCTTCATGGGATGTATTGAGTCTTGGAGACTTCAACATTTTAGATTTTGAAAGGATTCCAAAACTTGTTTCTTATGTGCATTTTGGGAAAGGACATAAATCTGACATCGACATACTTGATAATTCATCCTTTGCATTGAGTGATGTTATATATCATACTAATATTTCTTTGGGATTGGATTTGAATGCTACTATTTCTCCTCACACTTCAGTTTTGGATGCTTTCATGGATAGGCTACAAGGGATCAAAAAAGAAGTCGCAAAAATCCACGATGTGTATTTTGTTTTGGAAGGCTCTTGGAGTTATCTTGTGCACCTTTCTAGTAATGTTAGAAATCATTCTTGGTTGGGCATCCATACCTTAGATTCTCAACAACAAATTATGGAGCTCATTGCAGATGGTTGGAGTGAGTGTTGGAGGGACGATGGTCTAAATTTTAGAATTGATAATGGTAATATATCTCTTACCAACCATTTTTCTACTCCATTTGTTTATTTACAAATGGATTGGAGAGATATTCTAAGCATAAATTGGAGCATTGATAGTATGGACACTCCTAGGAGTATTCCTCTACAAATAATAGATTAGTTTTTCAATTTGGAGCATTCTATTTAGTTGCAGGCCAATCACATCATTTCACGGGTTTCTCTCATTCAAGGGACTTGGCAAACTATTATTTGTCAATGTAGTAAGGATTTATAGTTGGTGATTTCTTGGATATATTTTTGAAGCACTTTTGAGTTGATTTGGTACAACACAATGTTTATCACACATGCTTATACTTGTAAAATTCAGTGATATTGTTGTTGTCCTTAATGTAGAGCAACAAAATCATATTGTACTTTGTTAATTTCAATTTTGAGTAGCAGTGCCTTTTGTTTACTTCAAATATTCCAAATTGAAAGAGTTCATCTTATGAGGGTTTGTGTTGTGAACTTTGGTACTCTACTCTCGGTGATTGTCCAGGATAGTGAGCTTCTGGATGCTTTGGTTCATCTTTTAGAAATCCTTGGAGTTGGAATAGTGAGAGGCTTCACAAGTCTTGATGATTGTATTAGAATAGTACAATGGAGACATGTTATATCTTTGAGGTCCTTTGGTGATGAGCTTCCAACTCTTGCAAAGTATTATTTTCCTTTTAGCAAAAAAGAGTGGAGGAATTTGCATTTATTGGTATGACTCTATGTGACACATTGAGGAGATATGTTAAGGATTCTAGTTGTGGTTAAAATCCTAGTTTTACTACTACTATCCACTTTCCGATCAACCTATGGATGACTTCAACTCTTTGGCTAAATAGGATTTGGAAGACTTCGCCAGACAAACAATTAAGTACTTTATGGTTGTGATTGGTTGGTAAAGATGATTTGATCATAGGAGATGTCTCTTTAGTTACTACAATATTTATATCTCCTATATTTTTAGTAGGTTTTCAAGTTGATTATTGCCGCCCTTACATTTTCAAGTTGGTTATAGAGACATCTTTTCATAAGCAGATGTTTGTTAAGCCTTGGCACAACATAGGGAAGTTGGTTGTGAGTGTTCTTCTGATCACAATTAATAAATTTGTTGCTTCATCTTTGGTAAGTAGTGGTCACTACAGACACTACATGGAGATTATGTGCATTGTTTTGGATGATGTATCATTGATTGCAATAATTTGTGTGTGTTGTTGTGCTCGAAACTCTTCCTTTGACACTTGGAGGTCAAATGTCAATGTTATGATTGATTTGCTTCATTTTTGGGATGTTATTAAGGGATATCTCATATTTCATTCTTAATAACAAAGAAGATTATTTTCTTTATTGCCCAGGATCACGATTGGCAGTGAATTAGTTGATGTGGTTTTTATTGAGATGCCTTTACAAGATATATTAAATGTCATTGAGTTCAACCCTCTCAGGTTTTTCAATATGGGTGTTGATGATGATTACTTTTCTGGGTTACATGGGAGGAGAGTGCACTTTGAACATGTTGGTTTGCTAGTTGTGATCAAAGTGGTACAACATCATCATGACATTTCCTCTACGAGATTGATATAGAACCTTGGGATCACTTGGATTTTCAATTTAGCAGTTGAGGATGAGGAATTCAATGATGAATTGCTGGAGTTTACTCCTCTAGTTTTCTAGTTTAGTTCTTTTGGAGAGTGACATCCTAAAGAGTTGATGGAGTTGGTGCAATTTTTGATTTGGAGAGGTTTTCAAGAGATTAATTATTCAGGTACCTGCAGGATAATGTTTTTCAGAAGACGATACTACAGATTTCCTATGTTGACTTAGGACCCGGAGATCATTCTTGGCTACAGTCTTGATCAGTTTGATGATTGTGGAGTTTCTTTGACATTGCTCAAGGACAAGCAATTTTGGAAAGGGTGAACTACAATGTCCCCTTTCTAGAACTTATTGCATGATATGATCACTAGCCTATTTCCCCATCATCATGTAGGCTAACCATGACATTTAAGGGACTTTGAGACCATTTGGCCTAGGTAGTTTCAATTGCAGATCACTCTGAGGAGTTTAGAGGCATTTTTGGGCATACTTACTATTTATAGCAAGTCATTTGGGCATGGCCAGAACCTTCAGTTATGTCGACATATTGATGGTAAATGTCTAACATCGACAAAAGAACTATATTATCATTGATATGATTTATTTATGCATTAATAAAGTTAAGTATAAATATTTAACTTTATTAATACGAGACTATAGTTAAGTGGAAAATATTTTAAGACCCTTTATTTAATAACTCATTGGTGATATAAAATGTTTGGGGACTTTAGATTAGAAAAAAAATAGGAATCGTGGAAAAATAGGAATTACGATAAAATAGGGGGAAAAGCAATCGCGGGAAAATAGGGGAAAAGCAAAATCCCGAAAAAATAGGAAAAGATAATTTTTTTTTTGTTTATGCCACATTGGCAAGGTGAATGAATGAATTCTCTTGAGAACATTATAAAAGAGATTGAAGATCTCTTTTTGAGCATGCCGGAAATATATGAAATTGATAGAATATTAGAGATTTCTTCTTCAAACGGATTTGTGAGGATGAAAACCCTCATGAATGACAATTTCTTCACTGTTGAAAGACACAATTAGGAGGATTTAGAAGGGCTTTTTACGAGGTAACTCTATTTGAGATAGTAGTTGCTTTCAAATGCCAATACTTGGTTGCTAAGGTGAGTTCAAATGAGAAGTTAGAATTGTGATATTATTTATCTTGTTGTCAATAACTTTGCTGGAAACATTTTACATCATTTGCGGGAAAACCATACATGCTATCCAAGTCTGATACAACCTAGGAGTGAGCTACAACAATAGAGGAAGAGATTTTTAAGGCATACAAGTCCAGGCCTTTCAAAATAGTGTTGATTAGGTATGAGATGGATTAGGGCCTGTCATTCATGAAGGACAACAAATATACAATTTTGTTTAGGTATTTGGGAGTGGTTTCGAGACTGTAGAAGTGGGACAACGAACTTGGTATGTTTTTAATGCTTTCATTGTTTGGAAACAAGTATTAACTATTGATATAACATTGTATATATTGTTGTGAGGAAGAATACATGAGTGTTAAGATATGATGTTAGCTTTGTGAAAAGATTGCAATATTTGTGAGACATCACCGATGTTGTAGTTTTCAATTAAATCAGTAATGAAATAAAGTTTATGCATGCATTGGAACATGTTTTAGTTATATAGACTTGTGTCCTTTTTAGATTAATAGAAATAAACAACATATACTTTTGCACACTAAGAACAAATTAGAAACCAACAGTCATCTTGCAAGCCAACAATTTGATAAAATTACATTGAGTGGAAAGGCACAAAATTGGTCTAGAATAGGGGGTGTTCTTACAATAAATTTCATAAATCATAAATATACTAGAGTTGAAAGATAAATTAGCCAAACTATTTAGTGCCTTATTGTAAGGGTGGATATTCCACCCCTTACACTTTTACACCACTTTTTGTGGGTGTCCTAAATATATTACCTTAGTGCAGGATTTTGGCTTATTTGATAATTTCAATAACTCTAGACCTAAAATTACACTATAGAACATCATCTTCTCTTTGTTCAAAACATTTCAAACTCTCAAATCAGTGTTTCCTTTACCAAGTTCTTCTATATTTACCCTTGACCCCATTTCAAGGTTGCACATGTGATCGTTACCTACTTTAATGTCATAGGTGCAAGTTGACCCACATCATCCATTTTCATAAATTTTTGTAGGCCTAGACAATTCCAATTAGGCATTATTTGTTGATCTCTTCATTAAAATATTCAAATTGTGTATTGGGGACATGTATAATATGATATCACCTCTTAGATTTAGCCTCAAACCCATTTCAAGGTTGCACATGTGATCATCACCCACTTTAATGTCATAGGTGCAAGTTGACCCATATCATCCAATTCCATAATTTTTTGTAGCCCTAGACAATTCCAATTAGGCATTATTTAGTGATCTCTTCATTAAAAGATTCAAATTGTGCTTTTGGGACATGTTTAAAATGATATAGCCCAACTATTTAGTGCCTTATAATAAGGGAAGAGACTCCATCCCTTCTACAGAACATCATCTTCTCTTTGTTCAAAACATTTCCAACTCTCAAATCATTGTTTCCTTAACCAAGTTATTATAGATGTAGCCTCAACCCATTTCAAGGTTACACATGTGATCATCACCTACTTTAATGTCATAGGTGCAATTTGATCCACATCGTCCAATTTCATAATTTTTTGTAGCTCAAGACAATTCCAATTAGGCATTATTTCCTTATCTCTTTATTAAATGATTCAAATTGTATATTTGAGACATGTATACAATGATATCACCCCTAGGTAATTTTAATAATCATCAATAAACAAGAGATCACCCTCATTTAAATAATTTATATCTTTCGTGTACATATGATGTTATACTTGGTAATAGTATTCATCCTGCGTCTCATGATAGCTCCATATCCCTAGTTTTATGTGCTTTTTATGTTTAATCTTCTAAGGATTCTAGGGATATTTGTGTTTGATGATGGTTGGCCTCTTGATGAGCTTCCTAATGACATCTTCAGTCAAAGAGAAACTATCTATGATGGCTATCCTAGTGATGCACTTTATGATTGTATTTCTTCTATCACAAGTGAATCCATTTTGTTTACCTTTTTGGTTCATGGTTTATTGATGATGAATTTCATGAGGAGCTTGGTGACAATTGTTTATCTTCTCATCATGCAATTTGATGACCCTTTGTTTAATTATGAAACTATTGATGTTCATGATACTTTATTATGTGATGATACCATAGTCCATTTTTTGGTGCACAAATTATTTGTGAACCTATGTTATTCGTGTTTAAGCCCTAACTTCTATGGATATATATGGGTTATGTGGTTCAGATGAAGGTTCTTAAAACTAATGATAATGATATTCCTCCTTGTCCCTTGATAGTTTATCTGATAAAGACCTTTATAATTCTTGTTTGATCAATGAAGATGTCCTTTCTCACATGATGTTGCAATTGATGACCATTGTGCTCAACTAACAAATGTTAAGCATACACATCTTGTAATTGTTTCTATATATTAAAGGTTTTCAATTCTATGTTTTACAATGTCTATATTATTAGAGATCTATTAAGTAATGCATTTAGTGGTGATAGGAAAGACTATCATATAGTTGCATATTTACATGCAAATTGTATGTTATGCAATTGTTGATGATATATTTTTAAGGCAAACATTTAGAGAATCGTAATTAATGGATTTTATTATGGTTTGATTACCATCATGTTTGTTACACTTTATTAATAGTTCTTGTATATATTTTCAAGGAACATTTTACTTTTAGCCCTAATAAGTGTTTTCAAGATGATATTAATCTTTTAGCTTCAAATGGCTATAATGAAGTCTAATATACTTATCCTATAATCCAACATGAGCGACAAATAAGCATTATGTTCATATATTTTGATAATGATACGTGTCATGGTTAGATCATTCAAAAATTAGATTAGGATAGCCTCCATAAACAATATTGCAACATATTTCTGAAGTCCTTACCAAGTTGCTTACCACAAAGCATGAGCGACAAATAAGCATTATGTTCATATATTTTGATAATGATACGTGTCATGGGTAGATCATTCAAAAATTAGATTAGGATAGCCTCCATAAACAATATTGCAACATATTTATGAAGTCCTTACCAAGTTGCTTACCACAAAGCTCATTGATAAATTTAGAGAAGTCCAAAGAATTCTAATGTTGATTACTTCTATGACTATCATCTAATACATGGATATAATACAAGTAGGGGCATTTTAATAATGTTTTGCATTTCACCATGATAGGGACAATTCTTCCAAGGCTAGAGACAAAACTAGTAGTTGTGTGAACAATATGACATCTAGATGTAGCACATCGTATGACACACATAGAAAAGATGGAGATACAACATGCATAGAGGAACAACTTAGTGCAACAATGTTTAGTGGTATGCTTACATTAAAAATAAAAGAACATGATGAGAGTCAAAATATAAAATTAACAATTCAATATACATTTCCAAAGCAAGAAAAAACAATCTCTCCAAAGACTATATTAAAAGTGTTCTCACTTACATGACATCTTTATTCATAGATAAACATTAATAAATGTCATTTCACTTATATTTAATGCATAAAAAATGATAGCCTTAATGAAAGCAACATCTCAAATGATAGGTCTAATGGTTCCTTCTAACATAATATTCTTTTAATTTCTTACCACATGCACTATTTTATGTCCTTTCCATCCTTTTCACTTGATCTTATCCCTTGGAGGGCAAGGTTGTTGATTACTTTTTGTAGGATGCATGCATTCATTTGTTGTAATTGGAGGAAAAGGTGGCACCACTTTCACCTTTCATTTACATCTACAATGATCATAGATATGTACCTTAGATATGCATCTTTACTTTATTTCATTTTATTTTCTTATTTATACTCAAAATTTTTAGAAATTGTCAAGATTATAATAAATGTCTAAATATTAGGCTTATATTCAATTTATGTGCTTGTGCTCAACTTTTTATATACATTATCATGTTATCATGTTCTATTTTTATTATTTTTCTTTCCTTAATTTGTGTGCACCCCTAAATATAACACACAATCAAGGGGCTATATCATTACTAATTGCACTCTCAAACAATGAGCAATTTACAAGTTGATTCTCAATTATTACTCTTGTAATTCTTATTCCAAGTTGCTCATGTAGATTCACATGCATACTTAAGAGGGCAAAATGTAAGAGGAAAAAAAGTATCCCTTTCACTTTACCCTTTCATTTTACACCATTATGTGTGGGTATCATAAATAATTTGCCCTACAATATGATTAAGACTAATTCAATTATCCTAGTAACACCAAACCTTGATTTGCATTAGGGAACAACATTTAACCTCTCATCATAACATCTACCCCTCATATCATTATTTCCTCTTGCAAGTTCTATATTATAGGTGCAACCTTCACCCACTTTATACCAACCATCTTTAATCAACCCTTACACTTAAAAGCTTAAATTATACACCTTGGATGTGTATAAATGGAAATCACCCCTAGATTATTTCAATTGTATACAAATACTAAAAGACCACATACAATTATTGCAAGTTCTATATTGTAGGTGCAACCTTCACCCACTTTATCCCAACCATCTTTAAACAACCCTTACACTTAAAGGCTTATATTATACACCTTGGACATGTATAAATGGAAGTCGCCCCTAAATTATTTCATTTGTATACAATTATTAAATGACCAAATACCTAAAACTACTTAGTCTATCACAACCCTATCTTGATTCATCAAATTATATTAACAAATACAAAACTTTAGCTCTTGTGCTAGATAATTCTAGTATTGATTACACTATTCATTGTATCTAATCTCAAAGTTTCATTATCATTGTATCACATTATATACTCGCGCATTTCTTGCATATGTTGCAATGTGCCTTCCTACTCTTTACAAAATTGTTGAATCAATCACTAAAGCTTGGTCAACGCACAAGGGGAATTTAGTACACTTCACATTCTAACTTAGCAAACTTCAACAATATTTCTCAACACCAAGGTTTTCATTTTTAAGTGCAAGTACACATAAACATTTATCACGAATATCAAAGTTTTGAAGATTCAACAAGAATTTAGAAATGAAACAACAAGAATCTACTTCAATCTAGAAATGAAATTCGAATAACTATAACAAAATGAAACAACAAGAAATATAAAACTCAAAACAATGAACATTCATTTGAAAATCAGAAAATAAAATAAAAAATTAGTGAGAAACCCTACCTTTTGCTTGAAAAATCTTTTGAACAAAGTGGAGAATCTTCCTCCCCTTAGTTCAAAGTGGCATATAGGTATCAATCGATTTGTCTCAAGGTTGTAGAACTAAAGACCAAGGTCACAAGTGCAAGTTTGATCCAAGTTCACATCGAATTCCATGTTTCATAGAGCATAGTTATTATAGTTCAATCATTTTAAATACAATCTTAAATTCAAATACTAGGCCTCTATCACAATCAATTCAATCTCCTTTCCGATATCAAAATAAAAACGATTTTTATTTTCTCGTGTTTGGTTAGAATTCTACGCTACATGGCCTGCAATATGCTTAAATATTCTTTAAATATTATGAGCGAAGCTTGCCATATTGATGGTTTCTATTTTCATAACAATGAGATTGGGTAGGGATTTGTGAAAAAAAATCAATCTTAAAAAATGCTAGCATTTGCATTATGAATAGACTGGAACCTCCCTTCTTGGTTCTTAATAACTATCTTTTCCTGCAATCCATATACAATTCGGTTCATTCTAGTTAAAAGTGGGTCGAGCTTCTAATGAAGAGGAATTGCCTTCTTAGATCATTCGATTGAAAATGAGATCACGTACTGCAAATATGTTTGATCAACATGTAGAACCTGTAATCCCAAATAATTCTAATACTGTGCTATAAACAAATTGACAAAAACTGGCTAGTTGAGAAATTTATTCCGCTGTAACACCTAATTCATGTAAAAAATAAAGTGGGTGTTTCTTATATTGATAATTGTCGTGGGACAAGATTTTAAGACTTCACACGCACTTAAAATATATTGATATTGATAACACCTAATGCGGATATTCGGGTGCAAATTAAGCACACTAACTTTTATTTCAGATGCATATACGTGCTTTCTCTTTGTGATTATTAATGCATTCCACTAACATCTAAATATCTATTCATTACAAATGTTAAGAAGAAGCCGCACTACTAATAACATGACACAAAGAAGATTTAAAAGGAGCATCACAAGCACTAAAAGCTTTGTTAAATGACAAGCCAAACAGCAGGGCGCAAGTTGCCAGGTTGATGTGTAATTATCCTCCTCCCTTAGCTTAGAGGCACTTCCCTACTCCCTCCAATTGTTAATAGCCAGTAGAAGTGTAGTTTTATAAATAGCAAGCTTGTTCTTTAAAAATCGGCGAATCCCACAAGTTGAGGATTTCATTCCACTATTTATCTCTCTATTGTAAGAGTACTAGTAATTACAATGTGAATTTAATTTAATCAAGAGATGAGCGGACAGTATCACACAGCAAGAATGGGCAGTATCGCACAACAAGTATCAAACTTATATTCTAGCTTATAACAAAATGGAACTTGAACCCAACTATAAACATATTGCAAGGTAGGGGAGACATAATTTTAAGGTGATACCATATAGGCTTGAAGTAGTATGGAGTAAGGTAGAAGAAACTTAAGAGCAATCCAGATAATAAAAAAAATATAGGAATATAAAACTTGCCCAATTCAAGATTCATTGTACTCTTTGCCAAAGGTTTAAAAAATCACCATTAGCATCATACTGACTAAACATGAACAGAACAGCAACCCTATTAATGCAGGTCGCCTCGAGGTTCCACAATTTCATAATGTCATCAAGAAACACACAGTGATCAAGCCTACCAAATATTTAAGCATCTTGGACCCTTGGTAAGCATAGTAGCAACTCAACTAAAAACGGAACTTTTAACAAGCAATTATATAATGGTTGATCAAACATAAGGAACCACTTTAGATTAAGGAAAAATATATGTAGCGATTCAAATGCATCAAGCAATAAGCAAGCTCAACCACCCAGCCTTATATTTGGGTAGCTAAAAGAATAAACAAAATTCTAGTCCCAAATAGAAAACCAAAAGATGTGCTATACAAAAAAGACATAATGAAATTTAAGTCTTATTGTCAAGCAATTATGACATCTCCTGATCACTCACCAATATTGAAACAGTGTTTTTTATATGAAATCAAATTAACTCCCATTTTAACGTGGTATCTGTTGTTGTGGCTTTGTCAACTGTCGGAAGAACTAACATCAACTCCATTCTGCTCTAAAAATGCCTTCCCCTCAGCAATATCCTATATTCGATGCACAAAACATACAAATAGAAATATAGAATAAGTAGGATTACTGAAAAAAGAAATGTAATTTATATCACACACACAACTATGATAAACTGTGAACAGCTCCAACGGTACAAAATTTGCAACATCAAAAGCTTTATCATCTCTTGCCATGCAAACCATGCTAGTTTCCAGTGTTCACCCTAACTTTCAATCTTCATTAATCATGAGGCCAGGATAAAATGTTATTGTGCATAAAAAAGAACTAAATATTATAACTCATACAAACAATTAAGCATTAAAGGGGATTGAGCGAAAAAAACCCAATCTCTCAAACATAAAAAAAAGGCTCCCATTGTTATTGATATACAAAAGGATCCATGTTATGTGCCAGTGAACATCAACTAACTAACATCGACATGGATATCCTTGATGTATTAATTCCTTAAGCAGGAGTTTCAGAGGAGGCTTGCAACAGTTGATATGTATATCAGTACTAAATTGTACCTAGACATGTACTCTTATGTTCACCATGTATTGTTTTGCAGTGAAAATCAACATTTTATGTGCCTGTAAACATCAGCATATGCCATCACACTTGTCCTTCATAGAAATCAGCAACAAATTCTATTACAATATTTGCAGAATGGAGCTTTCACAAAGATTTTCAACAAGAAATTCCTAAGACGTTTGATTACTTAGAAATATTAAATATTAAATATAACAAAATATATATGAAATTGTGAACATGTGATTCATTCAGCATAATAAAGCAAGGTATGAGAACCTATCATAATGCTGCCTGTGCAGCCTCGCCTCCTCCTGTTCTTCAAAAGTGATATCAAATTTTGCACTTCAGATCTAGCTCCTGCTCTTCCTTCTCTTTCCTCCTGACTGCTGCTGTTGAGCCCAATACTGTGTTTGGAGGACAATAAAATAGAAAGGGATGGTGCACTCTTACAATCTTGAATCTGGCACCTAAATCTGTGAATTTAATAGATTCAAGTCCCATTTGGCAGATTTTGGAAGATGGATCTCTGCCAAATAAAAGACATCGCAACAGGCATTATGGGCTGCTCTATGATTTGTTCACTGTTGCTTTTGATTCTCCAGAACTATGAGCACTGAAAGGACCCTGAGTTCTGATAATCCTCCATCCTGCTGTGCAAGCATTTTCTATGCCAATGAAGAAGGGAGAAGCCAACAACATTGTTGATTTTGAAACTGCAACCTATAGCAAGGCTGTGGGCTAAAATTGGTTGATTCTCAAAGATATCTCCAGGACAGTTTTGCTCACTGGCTCCACAAAGAGATGTCAATTTTGAACTTTTGTTTTTCAAAATTTGTGTTTTTATCCAAAAACACTCATTCAACAAGCATGGCTGACAGAAGCTTAAAGTATCTGGTTTTGATCCTATTCCGAATAAATTTGAGCCAAAACTAGAAAGTGAGGATTTGAAGATCTTGGATGGTGATATGATCCCAATGACCTGCACTGGTGGTTCTGCTTTGAAGCCCATAAAATGTATCCGTCCTTTCTTACATGGATCTTATGAAGAATTGCAATAAAGAGGATAAAGAAAAGCCAATGTTTCTCCAAGGTTCTAGAATGGAGGGTTGAGGGGCATGAGGGCAGTAAAAAGTTTCCTAAATTCTGAGGACAGCAAGGAGGCAGCTACTTCTATAATTTTTCTCAATGTTAATTGTTTGATAAAGAACTCACATCTATCACACAAAGTTGAAATCAATCTGGTAACATACAGCTGCTGGGCAAAATGAATTTGTAATGGAACTTTACAGCCATGTATTAAATCTGCATGCATTACACAATCAGCTATGTGTGCTTAAAAGGGATAAATCTTGCGACATTCAAATCTGTGGACGTCAAATAAAATTACATTCCAGCTTTATGATTCACACACCAGCAAAGAGGGATTCATCCTAGACTAAAAAATTTAGGTCCTATATATCCAATCAGTATAGAATGGAATTGACAGATTTTATCTCTGAAATTAACCAAGTAAGCTGCTAGAAATCATCAACCTCTCTGCAAAGTGACAGGTGTAGCTTGTATCATACCTAAATTCTTTGTGCACCTCCACCAGCACCTTGGTACAAGGGATGGTATAAATAAGTATGGGAATCACAATGCTGCTGCTATTTGCCTACACAAATGACCACACACCATGGAATGAGCTTGGACAAAGTGCAGTCGAGGGTTTCAATCCTAAGTAGGATTTGATCCCAAGACCTGATCAAGAATATTTTTTACCAATGCAGCAAAACAGATAGAAAACAAGCTTGGGGAATTGTGATCAGCAACACACCACAGCTCAGCTTCCTCTTTTCTCATTTTCAGAAAGCGTCTCCCAACTTTGATCTCCATCACTGAGCAAACAACAGGGGGGATGCTGCAGGGGGTATCATAGGGATGTCTGTGATGCCCTGGTGTCCTCTCCAGAGCTCCCGTGGTTAACATCCCAAAAGATGTCCCCCATGTTGAGGATGTCCCTGGGACGTCCCCAAAAAACAGAAAAAATAGGGGAAGGGGTGGACACATTCTGCCCCCGTCTTCCCATCCCAAAGACATCCCCTATACCCAGATTTGCACGAAAACCCTAGGAAATATCTCTGGGATACACTGGGTCATAAATAAATAAATAAACAGACATTCATAAAGTATCCACTGAAATAGGCAAGACAAAACATGGTAGACATCTAAAATCTGTAGCCCAAAATAAAGCAGTACACTCCAATATCGTGCTGGGGGAATAAAAACAAATCATTGTTACACTGCCAAAAGGAGGTAAAAACCACAGTCAATGCCAAATTTCCCAAATAATGGTAATTTTATGGAATGTTAGGGGCCTTGATTTTTATGACAACTGACAAGCAAAGTTTGCTTCAGCAGCAGGTCTTATACTATAGTCATAGACATTAACATCATGCTTTTTCTGAAAAGAAAGATTCATAAGAATTGGTGCATATAAATTGCCACGAAATCTGGATAGGCTACTTGGTTGTGGCAGAAAAATTTGTTGATGCACCTGGTGGCACTGCTAGCATTTTGGTCTTTTGGGACTCCAAGAAGGCAAAACGAAATTTCATTTGTTATTGCTTTACTAGATATTTATTTCAATTTTATTTGGACGAGTACTCTAATGCTTATGGATCAGCTTCCAATGATGCTTGGGTTCTCACCTTAAAGACAGATCACAAGAGGCAAATTTTGCAATGCTCCCCAGGGACACATCCCCTGCCCAAAATGATTCTGTATCATGACCAACATTCTTCAATAGCATCATAACACCTGCAAATACTCTCTACAATTTATTGTGGACCACTTGCTTTCATTAAAAAAATCACTACTCACCTCCATCTTGGTTGTGGAGTCTTTTCCACATTTCTTTACACTTGGAATGAATTTACCTTTCCTAGATCTTTTGCATACTTACAACATGCTTTAGGCTCAAACAAGATTCCTAAAACTCTGGAAAATGAAGACAAAACATTTCCAGATTGCTTCATCTTCACATATTTATATTAGAGAATAACTGTGGCTTTATGCATGCCAAACTGCCACTTAGAGAAACAATGGTTGCAAAACCACCACTGACAGGAATGAAGCTGTCACCTAGCTGTTCCACAATTCTTGCAACTTACAGTGGCCATTGTTTTTCTATTAAGACTCCAAATTTGGTACCTTTCTAAAAAGTAGTTAACTTTTCAAGAAGAATCCAAACATGAAATAGAAAGTCACTCTAGATATCTCCCGTGTTTTCCCTTGAAATGGACAAGCAATTTTGAGGTCTTAACATATGTAAACACTAAACACTCCTAACAAGTAATAACCATTTAACTCAACCAACTCTCAGATTATTTGGTGCTATCCTAACACCCTCAGAGAAATCAGGAGGTTGCAGTTCTAGTTCTCAATACATGGACTGTGGTAACATCCTTCTGAAATTAATTTTTCCAGAAATGGACCCCCTTGTAGACAAATTTCACATAGAATAATATAAGGTTGGGCCAATTGTTCACTGTTTAACAACCAGACAAGTGTGAGAGGGCACAAGAGGGTAGAAAATCAAAATTAAAGATAGTAAATCGTGCCCCAGAAAAACCATCTAAAAAGAATTAAACAAAACCTTGTTTGGTCCCAAAAATAATTGGATGTTCAATTCTTTCAATCTAATAGGACTGTGAGTCTATTCAACATAGTTACCCAGAAATTTCAGTATACAAACAAGAACTGCAATTTCTGGTGATTACATTTACATGTGAAATAGCTGTTCCCTTATTCATTTACACATATCCTAATTTCAGTGGCAGCTTTGCCCTCATACAAGTAAACCATATCGCCACATCTCCAGGTAACTATGGGTTTTGTATGATTATTATCAATAGAATAAAACCTATGTTGCTGGATCCATTTGTAGACCACCTAGATCCTGGTTCAGTTTGAACTGATCTGTCCTCAAGTCCGATCCACCTGTGGACACAGGTAGGACATTGAAGAGTGAGGTTGGGTTAATTTGGGATGAACATAGGCAAATTTAGGTAGGATCCAGGGCTACCCAAGTGAACCTAGGGCAAATCCATCCAATTTTTTGCCTGAGTTTTCTTTTTTCCATTTTCTAAAAATTTCACCCTTGACATTGCCCCTCAACACCGTTAGGGGCACTGCCCCTTGACCTCACTAGAGGGTACTGCCCCCAAAATCCATGAAGTTGTGGGATGTGGAACCAACGCAAACTGACTTGGATGCTTCCACTTTCCAACATGTTACGCTTGAGTCCACAAGTGAGCACACTTTTAGTGTGGGTGGCAATGGCATTGCCTATGGTTCTTCAAATGTTACTACACCATCTAATGTCAATGATGGAGCTGGTGTTAATAATTGAGGAAATCCTCATGATGCTGAAAATTGATTATTGAACTTGATATTTTATTTTAATATTAAACTGAAGTTTAAAACTTTAAACAATGAATATTTTGTAATATTTATCATTTATGTTTACGCTGTAGGCGTTTCTATTTGAAAGAGCCCAGGCTGATTTTGCCGATCGACGGCTCAAAGTTCACCAAAACCTAAGGACTGCCATTGAAAGCATCCTATCCGTTCATTGCATTGCCACCGTCCATCGCTGGTTATCTTTTCTGTCATCATCTCCATGGCAGCTCATTTCTGAGATCGACGGTTCCAATCTTGACATGTAATGTGTCTTTACGTGTCACACTTAAGGACTTTCAGACTGAAGTTCTGTGGTGTGATGTTATCAAAGACATTGTTACCATTTAAATCATCAAAAACATCATATGAAGCTGCGCACTCCTGGAAATAATCGTCGTCGACTATTGTTGAGGTCAGATTATGGCGGAAGACATCTACAACTGTGTAATTGTGACTTCCAATTTTTATTACACGACGCACCTCATCTTCACATTTGATCTGAAAGTCTGGCAGACCACATCCAGTGTCCTGCAAACCGAAAGGATATGGGATTTCTGTTACGCCACGTCTTATTTTTGCAATAATTATAAACGGGGTATGCGCATAGCGAACCAGGGAGCAAAAGGGCACACTAACCAAAATGCACGGTTCTTTTTAAAGCCCTTGTGCTACAGGCAAGGGGGTCGAAGTTGGAAGAAGATGGGGAGACGGAAGTCGACGATTTGGCTCTTTATGGCCTCCATTTTAGTGGTCATTGTGGCACCTCTGCCAGTTGCTGGAGTTACCAATGCACCAGACAGTAGAATGCATTCAACTCTCACCACTAATTAAACTAGAAAAACAGAATTACTTGCCATGTTAGGCCTTTATTTTTGTTGGGTGTTACCAAAATGCATACCTCTTGCTTGATGAAGACAGAGATGTAGATAATGGTGACTCCTGCTGCTGGGGATTCTATGTATGATCTTTCAATGTATTTGTCAATCCTGTTCTAATGGATTATCATTTGCAAACTGCATGGAATGCATTGTCCTAATTGGATTCCCATCCATGGGTCCCYCTAGTCTAGAGAAAGATAGATGTCTTATAAGTGCATTAGAACTCTCAGGTGCAGATAGACCCCAACTTATTGGGCTGCTAGTCACCTGAAAGGGGTTTAAACCTTCTGTTGATGTATCATTATCATTATCATGCACTACAAACGACCTATATTCCTCCTTCATTCTTTTATCAGAGAATGGCATTTGTGTATACCTAGATATGTGAAAGCCAGTCTGATGAGAAATACCCATAATGCCCTGGTTGCCTTTCATGGCAGCAACAAGCTAAATCTGTTCTGATTCAACACCTTGATACTGTAGTAACTATCTTGTCTCATGTTTTTGCCATAACTCCCAGTTCTTTGCAGCCTCTCAGCACATAGAGAATAAGATCCAACATTATCTATCTTTGATGAATGGGAAATATACTACTGTGGGGCAAATGTTCTGCAAAAAGAAAGATTGTATCAGACTTGACAAATTTGCAGAGTTCTCCATTGGGACTGCCACTGTTGATGGTGTTAAGTCTACATGCCGCATTTAGGACTATCACAAATCATCCCTGTCCAAATATGAATCTAAGTCGCAAGTCGCCACCATGAGGGTTTCATCGGCTTCAGAATGACTAAAAGCAGCACAGAGAAGATCAAACCATCCCAGCCATCTGGATATTGAAAATAGATGAGCAAAGTGGCAGCGCCACCCATGGATTCACCAAATAAGTAGTGCGGAAGGCCTCAACATTCATCGTTTTCACAAATGGATTTAAAGAAGAAGAATGAAGCTACACAAGCAGGAGTACATAAATATATTGAATTCCATCTCTTTTCAGTTCCTTTTTTCCATTGATACCTGCTACGTGGGCTGTTTGTAATGTCCATGCAAACTGTGTTTCCGCCATCGACACATGTGCATGCCATGTGTCATTATACATGTTGCTTTTTAGTGGGTGTCATCCTCCAAAGAGCTCTGTTTTCTCGGACCTGCCTTGGTATTTACGTCTTCTCTTCAGACAAGTTAATAAGAGCCTAATCGATATTAAATTATTATCAACTTAAAAATAAAATCAACTGACACCACAAACAGTGACTGATGAAGATTTCCATGGCTCGTCTGGAGAAGGAGCTTTACAAAATTCTGCTAACTAACAGTGACGCAAACGATCCAGAGCGTTGGTCGTTGATCTGTCTGTCGCGCTATTCTTTGAGCACAGAGGACAGTGTCTCCAGCTCTATCTGCTCCTCCGATAACGAAGACGGTAGCGGTCGTTTCACTCAGAACAGTTTGTCAACAGACAGATATTTCGAATTCGATATGGTGTTGTTAGACGTCGTGGCGAATTTGAGAAGCATTGTCGGTGTAAGACATTCAGGTTCTTCTCAATCTTGGAATGAATCAAATTACAAGGGCAATCCACATTCAGGTCAAGATTGGGATTTTAAGCCATCACAAACAATCAGCAAATATTTCATAAACAATTACGCGGGGTTAGGACCAAGGAATATCTGAGCGAGGTTAAAGAGATATTCTAACTAATTATAACTACGATTATAATATAGTGAAAAAATTATATAATTACATAAATAAATTAATAATAGAAAATTTTGAATGCACATGTTTAAAAAAAAAAATATTAATTGTTGTTCATATATATATATAGATTGGAATAAATACATAAACTATGAAGAACAATTTATCTTTTTAATAGGTTATATTGCAATAATATTTTGGGCAAGATTGTGTAAGAATATTATTGGGTATGATGGAAAATATGCTT
>MU225593.1:482514-509449 GCA_018584345.1 Thuja plicata | reverse complement strand
AGTTAAATATAAAAATATAAGTACTTTTATGTATTTTTCTAATCTATATATTTCTAAAACTATAAAAATAGAATAATACCTACAATTAAGAATAGAATAATACCTACAATTGGACATGTTAATATATACACAAAACTAATAATTTTCTATTATGGTAGGTAAGCTCGCACTTCTATATCAAATAATAAAAATATTTAGATTTGACAAATAACTATTTTATGTTTCATGTCTTTTTATATACTTTGTGTGCAATGGGTGTGTGTGTGTGTGTGTGTGTGTGTGTGAGAGAGAGAGAGAGAGAGAGAGAGAGAGAGCTCCTTAGGTTTTCCCTCTTGTAGACACGTACTACGTTACATGCTAGGAAAATAATAGCCAGAGAGAGTGATAGAAGATAGAGATACATATAGAGCGAGAGATGGGAGAAGAAATATAGAGATGTAAAGATTAAAAGGTATAGGAAGGGGGTGATGGAGAGAGATGGTTGGATAGAGATATAGATGAATATAAAGTGGGAGGATGGGGAAAAACAGATAGAGAGTTAGAGATAGTTCAAGAGGTAAAGATAGAAGAGATCCAGGGAGATACAGAGGGAGACATAGAGAGGGAGAGATAGAGAGGAAGAGTTATAAAGAGATATAGATGATGAGATATATTGATATAACGATAAGGACAAATACTTAACTGACCTTTTATAACTCTACGGCGTTCCCATTGCACACTAAGGTGCGATTGCTAGTTTAAATGACATTAGAGTTCATGGTGGTCTTGTTGATTATATTATGCTATGTGGTATTCTAAACATTAAATTCCTAGTTTTAGTCTGCTTATGTGCGTGCGCGTGCCCGCGTGCAATTTTTACATTTTTTTTGTTTGCACGACGTAATGTCCCTTATTTGGTCCTATGGAGTTTTGGACTAATTTCTTTAAATTTCAATTGCAAGGGACTTCTTTCTATCTAAAACTCGTACACAACTATTAAATGACTTAAATATTTGATGGCCGGTACTTAAATGACAATGCCCAACCACTATATAGTTTCTTTCAATCTACTCCAATAGTGTAATTCATAATTTGCTTGTCGAATCATTTTCAGATCTGCTTATAATTCTGTTTTATATCTACTCCAATATGGTTATAAGTAGTCTGTGTATACACAAACTCCTGTTTACAGATATGCTGAACTGTGATCCTAAATCAACAAGGAGGCCTCTGATCACTCTTTCGGGTGAGGAATGAATCTGCCAGTTGGTTATACAAATCTATTCCTCACAGATTACTCTGCTAAGGTTCCAACCGAATGCTGGTATGACTTCATACAACTGCACGCAAGGACTAAATTAACTTTGTCCATGTAATGTTTGCTGACTGGTCTAATACTATTGCTGATTATAAGTTTTTATTCCTATTTTTATTCGCTGTCGGTTGAATGGGTTTGACTTTCCAATTACTGATTACTTGCTGATTGTATTGTTTACTAGGCTGGTGATTGGTTCGTTTTCCCCCTGTCTGTTCTGTTCGAAAAACCTCCTCCCTTTTCTAGCTTGCAATCCGTCTTTTATATCTTGTTTCCATCCCATTGTGTCTCTACCAGGAACCATGATTATGTTCCCAAGAGACGTGACTCTTACTAATGACTTGTTAATCGGTCCTCCTTTATTTAATATGCTGTTTTAGCATTCCTTCCTTATGTGCACCGGTCCACATACAAACACATATATCAATTAAGATATGGAGTATATTTACATGTAAACAATCTATATTCGATCAAAACCATAAGGAATTATTTACATTAGTATGAGCTGGCATTCTACGTGGAGTATTGCTCCTGTCGTGGCAACATATCTTGGTGGAGATTACCGTTTCTGGGTTATATGTTTGTCGTCTATCTTCATAAGTCAGAAAACTTATAATCGCTGCTATATGATCTTGGTTTATTAATACTGATAGCTGGCATCGTACATAATCAACGTCTTCGCATCACAATCGTTGATTATTTGAGTTTTCTTCGTCACCTAATTAGTAACGACGTCCTTGGTGCGTGCATTAACAACTAGCCGCCATCATTCAATACAATCAACTTCTAATCTTTGTTTAATTATCATTTAGTCACTATTCATTAGCTTGCCATTCACCGTCGATAGTTGCTATCCATTTGATATCGGTATGGAAATACCATCGTCCACCACCGTACTCTCATCAAACTTATTAAGGATGATTGGCCAGAATTTAGATTTATCCATGAGTATCATGCAAGAAATGCCACTATTGTATGAACTGCAAAAGATCATATCAATAATTCTATTGTGTATGTGTATGGCTCCTTCCTAACTCTTGCCCTGTTATTACATATCACATGTTTGGTGAAGGGATCTTCAACAGAAATCTGTCTCAATTTTTCAAATTGAGAGATTTTGGGGATAATTGCTAGTTCTTGAAGCTGAAGGAAAGATGCTGAATGCTTTGTGGGAATCTACAGTTGAGCTTTACTTACTTGATTGAATTGTTTCAAACAATTTGATGGGAAAGGACTTCTCTAAAGCCCTTAATAGCTTTCCAAGGATTTTTCCCATTGTTTTCCTCTATCTACTTAATGATGTTGGATGTGATGATAAACAAAATAAACCTAGGAACTAATATCTGTGTATTAACAAAACCCTGTGTATTAACAAAATCCTAGATTGTTATTTTCTTCTCACAACCTCGAATAGAACCAGTTTCCTATTTCTAGAAACATGGTACAGAATTATAAATAACCTAACATTTGTCTATTTCACAACAAAATCAATACACCATTGCTGAGAAACCTAAATGCATGCAAAAATTACCGAATAAAAGAAAAAAACAAATTTACCTTTTGCAATAAAAGTGCCTCGTTTGGACATGTGGGAAACACCACGAGCCCAATGCCTACCATTGATAATCCATAGCAACCCAATGCTACAATACAATACACTGGCAACTGGAAAAAGAGACGAAAAAACCCAATTCATGTAGTTAGAAATAAATGAAGTTAAAAAAAAAAAATTAAGTCTCCTAGAACCAATATTATAGCAATAATAGTTAAGATGCAGCAGAGATAAATTAGAAGAGCTTACCAATAGAGCATTTTCTGGTGCAATAATAGATGAGCGCAGCAAAGCAATCCAAACAGAAAGAAGAGCTACTAGAAATCCGATGATTTTGAGAATATGCCTCATTTCTATGTACTTTTAATTTATTACCGGATTTCAATTTTGTTTCACCTTGAAATATCTCGATTTCTTTTTACATTGAAAGTGAAAGAAACAATAGAGCTAAAAAGATGGTTCGACCTCTGATCCACACCTGACTACAGCTGAAGGCAATTTGGTGTTCTGCCCCCTAAAAGTAAAAGTCTATTTGTATGTAAAAAGAAAGTGAAAGAAACAATAGAGCTAAAAAGATGGTTCGACCTCTGATCCACACCCGACTACAGTTGAAGGCAATTTGGTGTTCTGCCCCCTAAAAGTAGAAGTCTATTTGTATGTCAAAATTGTAAACTAGCACTTGCAATTTTGGAGGGCGCAACGGATGTGCCAGTAGGAAATTCAAGGGGATGTCATCGTCATCTTCTCCCTACACCTAACCATTGTTATTCTCATCCTTAATTTCTTCAGGATTTTCTACAGGCCAAAATATTTTGTTACACCTGAAAAATAAGCACATGCAAGTACAAAATAATTAGAACCCTATAAATATAGAAATTACAAAATATCATTCAATGTCTTTTTGTAATGAAATACATAAAATACCAGGTCATGTCAACATATACAAATATTACTCACCCAAAAAAACTTAAAACAACTATATGTACATCTATAAAATATGACAATGTCCATTAATATTTTGCCAAATCATTCCAAGCAACAATGTTTGGATTCATATCATATTTTTAACTAGTAACATGCCAAAACAAAACCAACAAAACTAACCAAAAAAAAATAGTCAAACAAGGTCTCATTTTTTAAAATAGCCTTTACATGGGCCCTTTAATTGCTTGGCACATAATGATCAAGTAGCATCTCAAAATGATTTGATTTATACTAAGGTACCTCACCACACTATCATTAAATTGTACAAACATCCTAAATATTTGTTGAACTAAAATCTATACTGAAAGTTCCTAAATGTTACAAGAAGAAATAATAACCATATTGTAATGTCCCCTTCCTAAGCATTTCAATTGATAACCATATTGTAATGTTCCCTTCCTAAGCATTTCAATTGATGGACTATTAGCCTATTCAGCGGGTCCTCGTAGGCTAATATGTTGGGCAAAGGAACTTATGATGACAGGTTGTTCCCGCAGAGACAAATGTTTCTTTAAACTCAGGTAGTTGAGATGTTTGTAACGCACTTTTTCTGGAGTGGATTTGGATGGTTTTACCACACATGATTTTTAGTTAGTTTCGGGCACCAACTAAGCGAATTGTCAATATTTCTATTTTTATTATTGTCGGTGGATGCAGTAAATGATGATATTCTGATATTTCACATCGTCCAGAACTGATAAGTTATTGAATTATAAAGTTAAATTAAAGATTTTAACTTATTATTTTAATATATTTAATATAGGACTATACGGCCGTCCAATAATAAAGTAAAAGTGTTAAAAATTAATGAATGGGGCCTTTTATGTTAGGAATGCAGATCTTTAATAGAGAGAATTTAATATGCTATATTAAATACAATTATTTAATTCTGAATATATACTGACTTATATATGCATATGCAAGTTCTTCATGTATGCTGTAGTAGTAATATAAACTCTTTATTGATATGTTTCTACAGCATACATAAAGATATATAAATATATAACTTAACAGTCATGTCTATGTAGAGACATGACTGTACGTGGCATAAATGACTGTACGTGGCTTATGCCACGTACAACCATGTCTTTACATAGACATGGCGTATCATAACGTACCGATAACATAAGTTTAAGCGCTGTTCATATAACTTGATGTGCTACGTATAACTATCGTATGATAGTTATTGTAACACATATATGTGTTACGATACGATAGTTATCGTAACTCATGCATATCATTGAGACATCGACCATGGTCGATATAACAGCCTTTGTCAACCGTTTCACTTTATATTAAATATAAAGTATGTAATCAAGTACGATTTATATATATATATATATATCGAAGCTATTACTTAACATTTTAAAGGTTGGACGCCACTTTGGGGGACATAAGTGATTTAAAATTTAAATTAAAAAGGCAGAGACAAAAAGGGGCGTAACTTTTTGGGGAAGATATAAAAGTAAGTTTGAAGAGCTCATTTCTCATACTTGTTTTTACTATTGTGGAAATTTCCTTTCCTGGTTGAATTTGTTCATCCTACAGCTTTGTGAGGACGAAAACCCTTGTAAGGAGCATCTTCCATGTTGGTGAGAGATCCAATTTGGAGGATGTAATGTCCCCATCTCGTCAACAAGTGTCCCAATTTGAAGTCTCTAAAAGACAAATATTGGAAAAGTGATAGTCAAATGAGACAATTGTTGATCATATCAACGAATTGATAAATAAAAAAATAAGGGAAGTTGGCTTAATGATCAAGACCAAGGATCAAATAGATAAGTCTGAATTACCAATCACGAAGAACTAATGGCAATTGTCTGTATTATTACCAAAGAAGGAATTATAAGGAGACATACGCACCTCTGATCAAAAGTCTCATAAACTACAAATAAAGTCTTAGAACCAGAGATGAATAAAAACAATTGGTGTAACTAACATAAACGAAGATTGTTGAAGTCAAAAGAGTCAACAATGAATATTATAAACACCAAATGCTATTACGGAAGGTGATATAATACCTTGGCAATTGGAAGTTTATTAAGTAAAAGATGAACAGTGGTATATATGGTATTAGAGACAAGGAGCAGCGATTTGGTTGATTGTGACTATGGATAAATCAGCAATATATTATGGTGTACGAGCCACAATCAGTAAGTATCGTGTTATTGGCATATAAAGGAATGATGCGATGGTAGAACAGAGACTTTCACATGGCCCTCAATAAGACAGTGATTATCGATAACTTCATGGTGATTGCCATAATCAACCACGTCCTTGACATGGTGAAAGACTATTGATGTTATCTAGTATCGTGTTACGGAAATTCATGGGAATAAATATAAGTCGCTGCTACCACTGAGTCATCATAAGAGCCAGCAATCACCAAACACCGACTATAACTAATAAGCATTAATTATAAGACAGCAATGATCATAGCTCTTATGAAAGGGTGCGGGTAGCCAAATGGAATTGGTGTTAGCCTCAAGAGACATGTCTCATGTGAGACAACTATTCTATCATGAATGAAGATATAAAAGGTTATTCACATCGATCATTGAAAACACCAAGTTGATTACCTCTTTTATTCAATCCAATTGGATTTTCTCTGTAATGTCCCCAATTTAGGACATTAAGTATACGATTAAAATAAATTTTAATTAAAGATTGAAATTTATAGCGACCAAGTGCAGAGCGACTTACCACCCTCATATTATGCATTTTATTCGTATGGTTAATCATTGATCATTATAGTTGCATCCATACTGCAATGCATCCATCCATGACACCAACATACATACTGCCATATACATATGCATCGCAATCGTCACTGTCATACATACGTTTACAATAGATGTATAACCATGTCATACATAGATACATCTATATTGATGTAATTGCATCCATAAAATGATCATGCCATCTCATTATAACATCGGCCTGCATATAGAATTACATCATGAACACATATCATAATTGCCTTGATCATAATCACATTGCATTATCACTGCATAAATATATCTGCATCATAACTTAATCATAATTGCATAATCACGTTGCATTATCGCGTGCTTCCACACTTAGCCGATCCACATATTTATCGCACTTGTCATTGCATTATCGTGTGTTTCCACACAGCTGATTCTCATAATCGGGCTTGTCTAACAATGCATAACCAACATACGATTAATAATAATCTCCACAATAATCATTCTGATTATTGTGATGACTAATGGTGACTCTTCATCATTATTATTATGTTGAGAGGTGACTATTCCATCACGCCTCTTCCATGGATCGAACATGTATATATGGGAGATTGTATCAATTGCAAAATGATTGAATATAGAACTCAAAATACAAAATATATAATCCCTTGTGGACCGCTCTATTTAGAGAAGCCGATTGATAACAATAGTCCCAGGTGCAAGTATTTATCTGCACATCATAGACAGCATCATCTCAGAAGCATAATCATATAAAGGATATATCAGAGACGGCCTCCTTGTTCAGCGCATAGAGATAAAGATAAATCAGATACAGCCAGTGCAATATCTCATTATTGTTGTACCAGACAATCTCTACATTGCATGTAATTCATTGTACATCAGAGACAACATTGTCATCATATCAGACAGCCTGCATATCAGCATGGATTTATTGTATAGAGCAGAGACTGCATTTCAGGTTATTGAGCACATATTTCATTGCAATATCAGATACAGCCCTTGTTTATTGTGACCATTGCTATGCAATTATCCTCTTATTTTGACAGAGTATGCATTTGGAATTAATAATCCTTTACTATCAATTAACTTCATTGTAAATTGAGCATCAAATAAGCATTTTGTTATCAGCAATTTGAGTTATATTTAGAGAATTGTGGAATTTCACGTAGTGTCTCAAATTAGATAAAAAGGGACATTACAAATTGGTATCAGAGCACAGGATCCTGCCAGCCTACAGAGATGGAAACGACGAAGAAACTAGTATAACAAAGAGGGTCGAAAATGAGAGAAAAAGAAAGACTTAACAATCGCTTGGATCAATTCATCAAAGGACAAAGAAATATTCAAGAAAAATTGGCTCAATTAGTAGGATTAGTAACCAATGATGATCATAGCAAACAACAGGAAAAAAGAAGAAAAGATGAATGTTCACGACATCATACCCTTAGAATTAGACCAACACTACCTACTTTTCTTCCAAAAGAAGAAGAAGAAGAAAGCGAAGAACCCACTTTAATCAGTCTACATGAGCAATGGTGACTATATTGGTTAAATAGCAGTCTTCAACAAGATCTATCTTTAGAAGATTACATCAAATTACGTGGTAAGTACCAGCCTAAGGAGCAAAGAATTCATCAAGTGGACCTAAGAAGGGGAAGCAAAGAACAAAAACACCTTAAGGACCACAAGGTGAATAATTGAAATGCAACAGTTGCATCAAAAATGAAGGCATTGTAAGTGGTAACACCAAAAGAAGGTGTAGTTACAAAATATGAAACCCGAGAAATGGTCAAAGAAAGAAATGATCATCAAACACCACTAGTGCAAGGAAAGGAAGAAGAGGCTATTGACTCGTCATGTATCATAGATAGATCAAGTACATGGTCACAAGGATGATGAAGGTGATCTCACATCTTCACAAGGATCATGCACGGGAAACAGCATAAGGAAGGTTGAAGCAAGAAATCAAAATTCAAGTTATGTAAATGTTTTCAAGGATATCAATCACAACTCTCTTTCACCTATAATTGTGAATGAAAAGAATAATACAAAGGTCACTTCATGTATCCCACTTCATCGCCTTGAAATTGATAAACTAGGAAAGTTGAAAATATGGAAAGATGATAATGGCTTGAAGAAATCAAATAAAGGTTGGAAAAAGATGAAT
Source organism: Thuja plicata (assembly GCA_018584345.1). NCBI lineage: Eukaryota > Viridiplantae > Streptophyta > Pinopsida > Cupressales > Cupressaceae > Thuja > Thuja plicata. The sequence continues at coordinate 500,723 of MU225593.1, read as the reverse complement.
TTAGAGATGAAGGCAATCTTCAACTTATTCCTAATCCATTGTTTGAAGTTGAAACGGACAAAGTAAATGAAGGGGCTAGTTTAAAGTCACAAAAAGCTAGAGATGAACACAAGGCTTGGGATCCCGGTGCAACTCCTATCAGCAAAATGGACAAACAAGTTTGGAGTCAAGGGACAAATCTTAACAATGGTGATACTAAATACTCTCTAATCAAGGAGGTTGAGTACATGAAGCCCTTCACAAGATTTCCAAAGGAACGTTTACAATTTGGATATGAAAGTCAGATTGTTGAAATCAAAACAACAAAGCATGAATTCAAATAGAAGCTCCAATCTTTGGGATCTAGAAGTCTACACAATGAGTGATTGGCTTAATGAGTTCAATAGCATCAACACATATATAGAATTATTCTTCATATTTACGTGGGATCCAAGAATCAAGTATCATAAGAATGCTTGTGGGCAAGCATTTTCCAAGAGGGGGAGACTGTAATGTCCCCAATTCAAGACATTAAGTATACGATTAAAATAAATTTTAATTAAAGATTGAAATTTATAGTCACCAAGTGCAGAGCGACTTACCACCTTCATATTATGCATTTCATTCATATGGTTAATCATTGATCATTATAGTTGCATCCATGCTGCAATGCATCCATCTATGACACCAGCATACATACCACCATATATATATGCCTGCATATAGAATTACATCATTGCCACATCATAATTGCCTTGATCATAATCGCATTACATTATCACTGCATAAATATATCTGCATCATAACTTAATCATAATTGCATAATCATATTGCATTATCGTGTGCTTCCACACTTAGCCGATCCACATATTAATCGCACTTGTCATTGCATTATTGTGTGTTTTCACACTTAGCCGATTCTCATAATCAGGCTTGTCTAACAATGCATAACCAACATATGATTAATAATAATCACCGCAATAACCATTCTGATTATTGTGATGACTAATGGTGACTCTTCATAATTATTATTATGTTGAGAGGTGAGTATTCCATCGTGCCTCTTCCATGGATCGAACATGTATATATGGGAGATCGTATCAATTGCAAAATGATCGAATATAGAACTCAAAATATAAAATATATAATCCCTTGTGGATCGCTCTGTTTAGAGCAGTTGATTGCTAACAGCAATCGCAGGTGCAAGTATTTATCTGCATATCAGAGACGGCATCATCTCAGAAACATAATCATATAAAGGATATATCAGAGACGGCTTCCTTGTTCAGCGCATAGAGATAAAGATAAATCAGATACAGCTTATGCAATATCCCATTATTGGTGTACAAGACAATCTCTACATTGCATGTGATTCATTGTACATCAGAGACAGCATTGTCATCATATCAGACAGCCTGCATATCAGCATGGATTTATTGTATAGACCAGAGACAGCATTTCAGGTTATTGAGCACATATATCATTGCAATATCAGATACAGCCCTTGTAGATTGTGATCATTGCTATGCAATTATCCTCTTATTTTGGCAGCATATGCATTTGGAATTAATAATCATTTACTATCAGTTATTTAATTTCACGTAGTGTCTCAAATTAGATAAAAGGGGGCATTACATTCTCTTATTGAGCCTCTGCCTTCTCAGACACAAACCGGTTGCAAGCATATAGATCTACATCAGACATAGCACCATTGATTGCAAGTAATAATCACATATATAACAGATACAAAATAAGACTATCGTTGCAAGGTTATACATTCACATTTGAGACAAACAATTTCGTTGCTAAGCAATATTGATATCAGACCTTGCAAGTATCTAAATTCCATATCTGGGACAGCAACACTGTTGCTATAAGCAACATATCAGTCATCATTGCATATATTATAAAGATCAGATCAGAAATAGCAATTGGATCACCATAAACAATATTGTCTTATCAGTCATTGCATACAATTAAGAAACGTATTCGATACAACAATCTGATTGCTATAAGCGACTATAGAATAAGTTGATAAGCACATTCTCCATTGTTATATCAGACAAAGCTAATATTATTGGTTTAGAAATAAAGATCTATTGGCATCGTCCCCAATATTATATCAGATATAGCAGTGATCTCTATTTATATATTGTTATTGGAATAATAATAATATCATTTCCATATTATCAATTGCACCATTTTCACATTCATAGTCATAATCCATAGCAGTAAATAAAGATTTTAAGGAAAGAATTTCCTTGTGATTTGGATTACTAGATAATTGTCCCTATTTCCTGACTTAGCCAAAAAGGGGACATTACAAAGGATTTCTTGGTGGTTTCATACACGAATCGCAATTGAGCTTATTTGTGGAGTTTCACATTTAGTTTTGCTAGAGATTATTGCATATCAAACTAGTGGGGGTTGATTGACGGGAGATATTGGAAGACTGTTTTCTGTTTGTATCTTCCTTGGCTGTACCATCCTTGTCACTGGTTATACCATTCTTGGGGTGTGGTGTTAAGATTTTGAAGCTTTTAGTTAAGGTTTTACTTCGATTGTTTGGCTTGGAAGTGGCGCCTAGGGTTCCTACTGCATTGTCTTTCAGTTTTATCAGCAAAGGAAACTCTATTTAGCTGTGGCATCCATTTCTAGGAGCTTGCTAGAGCTGGTTGCAAGTATAGTAATTTATCCACAATCAGATTCTTTGGGTATGTTTGAAATGGCTTTGTAATGCAAATTTATGAAATGGGTTGTTCTTATTTTAACAACATATTGTAACTCTAGACCTGCAATTAAATCTGAGTTATATCATTTTGTGTGGTGTCCCAAATACTGTGGTTTTCTAAGCTTTTTCATTGCTGCAAGTATAATTATTGTCAAACACATTTTGCATATCTCCCTTTCTCTATATACATATCCAATCAGAAAAAAAAATACAGTGCATATTATACATATCAACAACTTAGAGGTTATTGATGTACTGCAAATAAATCTCCTTCAAGCATGCCATTGGAATTATCTTAATTTTAGTGCACGGTGGAAGCAATATGAGCTTTAAAATAACCAGTAACACTTATAGTCACTTCAAATCAAGATTAACAAGTTCAATCTTTTAAAAAATAAAATTCAAATGTAATCTATTATGGTTCCTATTTTTTCCTAGTAATAAACCTTATACAAGAACACATTATTTTTCCTATACATGCCCATAGTTACTGACTTTCAAGGATAAGATAAACCTCTTAACTGAGTTATAAATATATCATGGAATTGAAAAATATAAAATAAAGTAATTAAATTCTAGAAAAACAATCTATCTAACCTATATATCAAGATCTACCGAAAAAGTCAGTAAAGACTTGTGGTCCTGTGGAGATTACATGCAACAATTTTATGTGCAGGTCAATCACTGCACTTGTATTTTGCCTAAAGAATAAACAAATTAACTTATCTGAAGTTGCTGCAAACTCATTGTACCCCACTGCTATCTAGGGCTGAGATTACTCTTCCTACGCAATCATTACAACAACGCAATTTTCTTTTCTAAATTTTACTATTTAATATTTATAGTTTTGAATGCAAAAGGTTGCATATAAATGTATTTGAGATGTTTATAATAGTTATATATTATTTGACTCCTTTCCACAAAGTAATCAAGTTAATTTATGAGCAAGTCATACCAATACTTTTTTACATAAACAATTTATTTGTGTAAAGTAAGGAGAATGCAATGATCAGTGAAGAGCAACTATGGGCCCTTTACTAAATTAATGTCATTTTAAATTATTATTATTAAGTAGCAAACATGTATTATTGTAAATAAGGCAGCTTTATTTTCCCCTCTTATCAAGTGTGGAGTTTGTCATATATACCATAAATATGGTTTTGTGGCTAGGAAGACAATATGCTGAATTATTTCTTCACACCATTTACAAGTAGTTGTAACCCCACGAAGACTAGATGATGTGGTTGATGCACGGGCTCTGCAAGTGGGTTTCTTCCCCGCGTGTCCTTTGAAGATCTGCCCACCGTGCAGTCTCTCTGCGGTCTTTTTTAATGTTTTTTCTTGGTTTTGTTGTTGTCTTTCTCTTTGGTTCGGTCGGTTGCCCAGTTCATGTTTGTTTTTCCCTGGTTTGTCGCCTGTTGTTTGTGTTTGCTGGGTGCCATTTAGAGTTCGATTTTTTCCCCTCTCGGGCTTGTGTTGCCGATATGTCAAATGATGTCCCAATTAATCATTGTTTGGAGAGTCAGAATGAAAATCATTCCGAGGAGAAGCAGAATGACAATCATGGCAAAGAAAGGCAGAATGTTCCCTGCTCTAGCAATGACGATGGTCGGGGTGCTCGTGAATTTAGAGGCTCCAAACCTTCTTATAAGACCGTGGTTATAGATGGGTCTATTCCTAAATGCCCAGATTCTGCTTGTTTTGAAATTTCTTCGAGCGAGAAGGATGTGGGCGGCAGTAGAGACCAACCCAACTCCGATGGAAATCGACGAGGAGATAGTGCAGAGTCAGGTAGTCCCTGCAATCCTGGTGGAGGAAAAGGAAAGAGCCCTAATCTTGATGGTAATACCCTTTCTCTGTCGCCGAACGAGGATATGTTGATTGCTATTAAGGAGGAACAAACTAGGCTTAAAAGCATTGCAATTTTCTTTGTCTGCATGGATGTTAAATTTCTTCCTGCACGCAAATTTCTAGATGATTGGATAAACAATGTGTGGGGCAAAAAGCTCAGCATTTTTGTAAGTTTTAGCAGAATGATTCAGAAGGGATTGTTTGTGGTATTTTTTAAGAATCATGCTATGCAAGAGGTGTTAAATAAAAGCTTCTGGAACGTAGGGCAGACCATGTTCAGAGCCCTACCCTGGTCTCCCAAGGGTAACCATGAGAATGTTATTTCTCAAGCCTCTCCCTTCTGGATAGAACTCAAAGGTATTCAACCAGAATTCTGGTCTTTTTTACCTCATTTGTTAAAACCCTTAGGTTCTGTTCTGCAACTCGAGGACACTAAAGTCACTCTCACTCACCTTAATGCTCGCATTCTCTTGGCCCCTGCTCCGGGGGTCTCCTTCCCAGACAACATATCTTTGGATTTTGAAGGAGATACCTATCATTGGGAGATATATGTAAACTTGGGGACATTGGTGCATGTTTTGACTGTAAGTTGAATGGCCATACCAAAAAGGATTGCCCTTTGCTTAAAAATATCCAGAAAGATTTTCAAAACGTTACAAATAATGGTAGTCATCCTAACCCTAAAGACACCAGAGCTACTGTTGATACTCATAATGACACCTTTGTTACTTTAAACAATCCTCTGTTTGATGAGGAATATGAAGTGAGACATGCCTCCATACCTACCTCTGAACCCCCCGAGAGGAATTTTGTTATTTCCCAGTATATTCCCGTACCTAGAGAAAAAGTTAATGAAGATAACTCTAGAAAAAAAAATCCCTAGCAGATTGCACTGGTTAATATTAATGCAGAGGCTAAGAAACATAAAGAGGCTAACATACCTAAGACATCTCTAGGATAGAAGAATGCCTCAGATGTCTCCATGCTTTCAACAATAGCTAATGAAAAAAGTTTAAATAAGCAACTCATTTCTGAGACCGAGTGTATGGAGGAGGGGTTCATTGTAGTCATCTCTAAGAAGAAAAAAAGGAAAACTTATGAAAGGAACAATAGTCTCAAAAACAATGATAGAAACAACAAAGTCAAGGGAAATAAGATCCCTGAATGTTTCACCAGGCTATGCAAAAATATAACACCCTTAATTGGTCAATGATGAAGATACAAATTAATAGCTAGAATGTGAGAGGTATGGAAATGCCAGACAGAAAATACATTGTTAGAAGATGGTGTAACAACCTTCCTAGTAAGGACATAATATGTTTACAAGAGATTAAGGTCACTAGATATCAAGCCTTTAATGTACTTAAACTTATTTGGGACAGTCCCAAATGCCTTTACTCCATACATGATTGAGGGAAAGGAGGTCTAGCAACACTTATCAGCCCCTTTTGGAGTGATAAACTCATGGAACATGGACTTTCTCCATGCAACAGAGCCCTATGGATTACCTTAAATAGCAATGGCAAAACTATAGGAATCTGCAATATCTATGCTCCTAATGATTATAGAGATAGGGCAAAACTATGGGATTGGCTGACAACCAACCTTCCTGAGGTTGCATAGACATATGTTGGGGACTTCAACATGATTGAATCTCCTAGGGATAAAGCAGGAGGTGACAAATTTGATTGGAAAGGCAATGAATATTTCTTTTGGGCCAGGTTCAAGAGACACTTTTCTATTTATGATCCCATGGAAGGGCTTAGAGGTAATGGAGAGGGCATTTGGTTTACCTGGTGCAATAACTAGAGCAGCAAATCTAGGATCTATTGCAGACTTGACAAAATCTATATCAATTTGCTTGACATTGGATTGGTACATAACCAAGGACAGCTCCTCATTGGTGTTTCTCCTGCTAGCATGTCTGATCACTCTCCCATCAGTGCCTATATCACCCTTAAAATCTCATTTGACCAGACCAAGACCGGCCCTAAGAGGCATCTTTTCAAACTAAATACTTCCTTACTCAAAAATGAGGATCACTTGGGTGCTCTGAGGATGGTTACTATCCTTTCAAAATTCAGGTCTGTAGACTCCACGCCTATTACTATTTGGGATAATCTTGTTGAAGCATGGAGAACTACCTCTCAAACCATTGGAACTAAAGAAGCTAAAGATAGAAACCTCAAGGAAAAGAAGCTCAATTCCAAACTTATCACTATTGAAGAAGAATTACAAAATAAGGGAGACAATGTGAAACTGGAAAAAGAGTTGATTGCCACTAAGGGACAACTGAGATCCATACAACAATACAAAATCCAGGGACAAAAAATTAGGGCCAAGGCCAACTGGATTCAAGAAGGGGACAGAGGTACAAAATACTTCTTTAATATCATCAGGAGAAAAACAGAGTAGAGAAAGTATCAGTGGTATACAGACAGTAGATGGACTTAGCAGTGATAGTAATACTATAATGAACACATTTGTGGATTTCTACAAAAACCTATTCATCTCTGAACATAATGAAGGGAATTTCCTCTGTATGGCTCAATGTACTAGCATCATCCCAAGGAAAATTAACACGGACCAATATAACAAATTAAGCAAAGAAATCTCCATTCAAGAAATTGAGGATGCCATTGGGGCACTAGCCAATGGGAAATCACCCGGAATTGATGGCTTACCTGCTGAATTCTACAAAGCTAATAGAGAATGGATATCAATTGAACTCTTTGACCTATACAGATATGCCTTTGATGTAGGGACCTCGGGGAATAAGGTCAATAGAGGATTAATTAAACTCCTCCCTAAAGGAGATACAACCCAAGTCAAGAATTGGAGACCAATTACCTTATTAAATATGTCATACAAAGTTATAGCTAAATTACTAGCTAAAAGGGTCTTTGAAGTACTTAATGATATCATTTCAGTCACTCAAATAGGCTTCATTAAAGGCGGGTATATTCTTGAAAACCTTATTACTAGTTGGGAGGCTATGCACTGGGCTAAAGATAACAAACAGAATGCTGCTATGATACTTCTTGAATTTGAAAAGGCCTATGATAGGATTGAATGGCACTTTGTTCTGGTTATGTTAGAGAAGTTGGGATTCCCAGATTTCTTTTGCGGATGGGTTAAAGTGTTATTTAAGGATTCTAATACTGTTAAAGAGGTTAATGGAGACATCTCAGAACCCATCCCCCTTGCTAGATCTATCAGGCAAGGATGTCCTCTTGCTCCAGCCCTCTATGTTATTGTTGTTGATGCTTTGACCTATATTCTGAAAGCCACTGAATTTGGACCTCCCATCAAAGGTATCTCCCTGCCTAATAAAGACAACCTGTTCATTGAACAGTTTGCTGATGATACTGCTCTCTTTGTGGAACTCTCAGAACTAAACTTTGACAGAGTGGTGACTAGAATCCAACTTTTTGTACTGCTTTTGGAGCTAAGATCTCTCCTCATAAGTTTGTTATCCTTGGATGGGCTAACACCCCTCCTCCTTGGCTCAGCCACAAGGGATGGCAATGGTCTGGCCCCAACACCATTGTCAGATACCTGGGCATACCATTTGCCCTTGAACCTTCTCTTAATGAGATGTGGAACTGGATATTTAGAAAGATTGAGAAGAAACATCTTCAATGGCAAACTCACATGCTATCCTTAGCAGGTAGGGTACAAGTGGTACAAAAGGTATTGGCATCTCATGCTATATACTATACTTCTACATGGTTGTTTGCTAATTACCAAAATAACAAATTGTAAAAAATCCTTAGAGATGTATTGTGGTCAGATGGCATTGGCAATAGGAAAAGGCACAATGTCAAATGGAATTGTTGTTGCACACCCAAGTCTCAGGGAGTTTTGGGGATTAAAGATCTCCATAAGCAAGGTATGGTCTTGGCATCCATATGGCTCATCAAATCAGTATCAGGCAATGAGCCTTGGAAAATACTTGTCAGAAATAATATTACCAAGGCCACCATTAGAAGGGGCAAAACTTGGAACAATGTCCCTTTTATTGATATTTTAATGGGTGACTTTGAGGTGAAGATCACAAGATCTAAAGTATTCTCTGCATTATAGAAAGCATGGAGACATGTCAGAACCTTCCTCTGTTCTAGACATGCCATTGGGCAGAACCCTTTCTATTTGTTTATGGACAGATCTTTATGGTGGGGAGTATACCTCAATAATAAGCCTCTTGCTCTTACACAGTGCTGCTATGCTAGAAATTGACATAGTAAAGGCATATCTCTTATCAGTGATATACTGGAGAATAACAGGATACTCTCTTGGGCAGAGTTGAGCAGTAAGTTTAATATTCCTCCCTCTCAGAAAAAGACCTAGACTCTCATTGAAAAAGCAGTGGGTAACTGGTATCCCAATAAATGTATTTCTACTTCTCAAAACCTGGAACATATAAAGTGGATGGATGGCACACTGTTTGGTAAATCCTCCTGCAATCAGTTATACTCTCTCCTTAACAACAATAATAATATCTTTGACAATATCAACCAAGCCTGGGGTCTGAATTGGTCTTGCAATAAATGGCATCTAGTTTTTGAACTTTTATGGCATGCTAAGGTTGAACCTAAGAAGATTTGCTTCAAATGGATTTTTCTTTTGAAAAAACATGCTATTGGTTCCTTTATTTCCTAAGGTGTCAAAAGTCCCATTTTTTGCTTTGTGTGCAACTGTGTTGAATCTTATGAACATGTTTTTTTTTTATTGTCTATGGGCTAGTAAGATTTGGTCTGCATTTTTTGGTAATAAAGTCAGTTGGAATCATGAACTTGGTCTGTCTTGGCATGAAGTTTTGGCTGGTTATGTTGATGATTTTGACAACAAACTTAATATTTTTTGGCTCACCTTCACCACTGAAACCTTATGGCTCATTTGGAGACAGAGGAATGAGAATATCTTCCAATCTAAGAAGAGGGATCTTACTAAGTTTAATCCATAACTCACATATTTTTATATCTTGAAACAGGTAACAGCTTCCATCCGAGTGTCTAAGGAAAGATTTCAGAGACTGATAGATGAAGGAGCTATGATATTGTTCCCTAAAGACATACAAAACTTCAATACCACCAATGAGGCACCTACCCTGAGGGCTGACTATAGAACCAGTGGCAATGGGGCTGTCATCAAGGATCTTAGCCTTCCAAATACCGTGATGAGAGATAGCAGAATTGAAGAGACAACATACACAGATGGAAATACTCCAGGCACAAACAGCTCAGAGAACAATATTGAGCAATGGGAAGCTGATGAACACAGGCAATACAATGCAATTAATTAAATCTGAACCACCGAGGATAGCAATTTTTTTTGTATATATCCAACCTGGATATAATTTTGTATAGTTACATTTGGCAGCAGATCATATTCTGCTTGTATAGTCTAGATCATAGAATGTTTAGATAATAAATGTTATAGGTCTAGCCCAGGCAGAATATTTCTTAATACTCTTATAATTGTAAACAGTTGATTCTATATTATTAATAGAAAAAAGTTGTTGTAACCCCAAACACAACTTTTAAAAAAAAATGTTTTGAATATTCAGTGTTATTGTGGTAGTACTACAATGCAGGCCTAGGTGCGTTGACAGTTTACCCATGTAATCTGAATTTTAAATCATGCATTTTCTAGTTAATGAAGTAAGACCACAAAAGGGTTTTGTAGAAAGTAATCATGGGAGGTTTTGAGCCTTGCACTAAGGTGGCTGCTACCACGACATGATTGATGAACATGGACTTTGTATGTAAGAACCCCTGCAGGTTCTAACTTCAACAAACACAGGATTGTGGTTTAATTATGGATGTTTGACATTTTTTCAAACACTTTGCAGACAAGCTCGGATACTTATTGGGTCTTTGCAAGTTAAACATTTTTTTGGGTTTTTGAAAAATATGCTTTTAAATTTATTTTTTATCATATATGGAATTGCAATTAACAATGCTTTGAAGTAGACAAATTACATTGCAGCTATTCACTAACAACTTGATCCGATTAACTTTCTATGAAATAATTACATTAACAGATTCATATGTAGCAACATGAATTATTCCAAGCAAACTAAGAACCTGGACTTTGAGATTAACAAGCCATGAAGTTTGTTTCAAGAAAATGCAGCCTCCCAGAGAGTGAAGAATCTCTGGTATTGTTGCTGGTAGTGAATCGCTGACCACCTTTCAAGCAAAATGAACCCTCACCAAGCAATCACGAGCTCTCTAGATAGTATCGCTGCTAACACAATATGAAACCGAGCCTAAGAGGGCAGCCACGGCAACCAATATGAATGAAAACAGCCTCTGATTACTATTGCGATCTGCGCATAAATATCAACCTCAGCTTGTAATATGTATACAGTCCTCTATTCAATGCAACGTCCGCCTCTACAAACAAACACAGACCCCTATGATCATGCGATCTGCCATTATTAAATGGTCTCCAATCTTTGCAAGAAATCTTCCTGAGTTTAAACGCTGAAAATCTCTACCAATTTGATCACAAATCAAACACAATCATAACCTCTAGATGAGGTTATAGCTGGCACAATTCACTGGCAATTGTGTAACCAATTCAAAGTGCATAAACATTTGAGAATTATCAATTCTTCAGACCGAGAAATTCTGAAACCCTTGGCTTCAATATTCATCACAAATTCATAAAATCAATGCATCAAGAATCATTTTGATTTTGCACAAGCATTGCTTTTATAATAATAAAAGATATCTTCTTCAAGTCACCAAAGGCAAATATCTTCTCTCACAAACTTTTCACTAAAGAGCCTTCATCAATACACTTTTCAATTAGAAGCCTTCATTTAATAACTTTGAATTAATAATAAATAGCTCCAAAGCTAAAAGCTTCATGAAGACACTTTCAACTTAAAAGGCTTCTTCAACACACCTTTCACTTAAAAGCATTGCTTTTAAGACTTAGGATTATATTCCATGTGGATTAATGATTAATACCCCCACAAGGTGCCCAAAAGCAATTTATAACTTAAACTCAATATATGCCACTGAAAGTGCCAATATCATCACCGACTGAATATAGCGCCTAGGTGCTTGCCAGAAATGGAAATCGTCATCACTAACTTACTAAAAATAGTAAGTTGACTAACTAAGACCCTCAAATCAAGGCGTTAGCTCACGAAGCTCGCGATGATGAGCTAACCTCTGCATATTCTTGGAACTTGCTAAATTGGAGACATTACATTGTAGAGTAAAAAATATTGTTAAGAGAGGAACAAGGTTTGGCAGAGCTGTGGTGTTTGACAACGTTTGGACCCCAAGGTTATGGGATTCTATTATATACACAAGTAGAATTGTCATTGTATTATAAAACACCATCTTCTTGATCACTGCATTGTGGTTTATTGTGATTCCTAAAATGTAAATCTAAAAGCATCAAACAGCCAATGACCTAACTTACAATTTGTGATGGCTACCAAAGTTTGGCCAATAGAACAACCTCTTGCCCACTACCTCGGTCCTGTGATTTGCTATTTATGCTAGCTACCAATGGTATTTCACAGCCATCGGAAACAAAATTTCTACTCAAGGTATTGCCTTCCTGATTTCTATAAGTGAAAATGATTTAATGACTCTCATTGGACTTGGGAAATTTCCACACCTAAAGGACAATTGGGCAGGCATACCAAACTAGAACGGAAGAATTTGTAAAGAGTATGGTTCTTTTCCAGGTTGCTGAGATAAAAATAAAAATGCTTTGAAATTTGAGGACAGCCCATCACATCCAAAGACATGTAAGATTGGATAAGCTAATTTACCTAGCGCTTGCAAGGTTATTACTCCAAAGTGTTCTAAAAATGCAAATAATTATTTTGGGGCCCATTTGGAGATATTGAAAATGGACTAATATAAATAATCTTCTTTAATTCAACTAACGTTGTGTACAAGTAAGGACGCAAGTTTCATATTTTCTAACAACTGGATAATGAATGCAGGCCCAAGAACTAATGATTCATGATTGCATAGATGACAAATCATAGAAGATTAGAAAGTAAGAATGCTTTAAGCAAAAAGTATCAAGTTGATTACTCCTCTATTACAGCTCATTAGTCAAGATAAGACTGAAGAAGCTAAGGCTCACAAACACAACCTGCATTACATGACACTATGTCATGGCCCCCAAAATGACATAATACGAACAACAACTATTATTAGTCATCCGTTATAACAAACTGCATATTAGCCATCAATGACTTGGCAAATGTTAGAAATTACCATACTTATCGATTATTGGAAAGATGCAAGTACAAAACAATTAGACTTCGGTAATAGCAGCGACTTCAATTAATATATTGATTTCATAATATAACTACTAATCGTTAATTAGAGTCAGCGATTATGTTATTACCGTTCTGAAGAGATGCCAATTATAATTAACAAAGGCAGTGGTTGTCGTAGAAGGATGTGATTTAAGTTATTATGGACGGGCATGGGACATGTCTATTGGCTGAGTGACTTGTCATCCCAAACACACGGTATAAGAGGGCAGTCTCCATCACTCATTCAAGCATCGAAGGATTACAGATATAAGATATATTTGTTACTCGGCACAAGGAGGAAATCGGAGGGGAAATAAACTATATTTAATTGCTTGCAAGCATCGTGTGATAGCAAGTTGGTACGCTGTAATTTATCTATGGATCAAACCTGATTTACAGAATATTATATCTGAATGCTATTAAGAATAAAGGGCCAATATTAGTCTAGTTACTAGTAAATATAGTGTAGCATTAATATCAGTTTATAATAGTGTGTGATGACCCTATTTTTAGCAGGTTGTGGCAGTGACTTGGTCAGCTCATCATCGCGACCCTCGTGAGTTGATGCAAGGTTTTGAGGATCCCAGTTGGCAAACTTGCTATTTTTAGTAAGTCTAGACTTACTATTTTTAGTAAGTCAATTGGGTCAGTTTCTATTTCTGACAGAGCAGTATCGGCAGTGGTCAATCCTCCAGACAATTTTCAGTTGTGCAGTTTCTTGGGCTGGGGACTTACTATTTATAGTAAGTCTATTTTTGGCAGTGCAGTGATGAGCATGTTGGTCAGTCAGTATGGCAGGTGTTGCAGGAATTATCATCAGAATTACATTTGATAATTAATTGTATTAATTAATAACAAAATGTTATTAATTAATAATAAGGCGACATTATTATAATAATAATACTTTATTATTATTAAAATGATTGAGAAGTTTATATTATGAAGAGCAGTTAACTGATGATGGTTTTTGGAAACTATGGAGACCGAGGTATTATAAATACAGGCTCATTTGTGAAGAAAGGACATCGAATATTGATTATTGAAAATTGTTCTTGGGAATTGTTCCTAATTATCTGAGCCCTAGCTGAAGGGTCAAATTAGTTTCCTAGTAGACTGATTCTGCTGGAGCTAATCATCGTTTGATCGCTGTTGTATGATCGATCGCATCCTTCCTACGTGTTGTTGTATACGTAAAGGTTTCTGAATTCTGAAATTTTGATTGTGTTGAACTGAGGCCTGCCTTAAAGAGGTCGATTTGCATCTAAGAGGGAAAAACATTACATCCCTGAGTTTCGACATAATTGTGAATGGTCTGAGAAATCGAATGCATTGGCTGGAGACGGGGCTGGATAGTAACACTTGGTTGTGTTAGAAAATCGTATGCTGGAGGTCTGCCAGTCGCAGCAATTCTGGAATTGCACGTGGGGGCGTTGGACAACAGCAACCCCAAGTCACGCGGGCTCTACATTGCCGCGTTAGTCTCTGCAGTAGCCACGGCTGCCTCTTACCATGCGTGGGGGATATTAAGCTGTGAGGAGGGAGTATAACAAGCTACCGCGTGGGAGTTAGGCAGGAAGTGAAGGTGTTTCAGCGTACAAACCAAGCCCCCATGCTTGCTTCACAGTGTGAAACATCAGCAATTTGATAACAGGTTCATTTCTTTAAATTGTATTTTCATTGGATAAGGAATTCAATGAATGCTTCAGCATAGCGAAATCCATTGTATGACTGAATAAATCGAACCTTTGCATTTGAATGAAAATTGATTGTTGAAGTGAGAAATCAAAGAAATTGAATGTGTTGGGTTATAAATAAAGCATTGGAAATCCATATATGAAATCAAGAATTTGTTGGATCATTGTTGAAAAAGGAATTGCTTGAGAAGTATTTAATTTTGTGCACAATTAAATCAAATAAGAACTATTGAAGGAAGAAATTATATATATATTGGCTTTCCAAACCCATTTGCAAGTCCAAGGAGGAATATTATAATATCAAACAAGCAGTTCAAATTATCTAAAAGCCAGGTCGAGCCAGTACCGGATTGCCTGCCAACTGTTTGACAAAATGTCAACTATATGATTTGCACAGTAATTGATTAAAATTTGACGGTTTATCGATGAGGCCAAGTCAGGCTCATCACATAGTGAAATCAGGAATATATATATATATATATATATGTTGTATTTTATTTATTTATGCATACATATATATTCATAATCCATTTGTAGTCAGTACACTCCTAGCCCAGTTCTTAATCACTTGCTATTGCCCCTTAAGTGGATAGGTTAGTTTTTGTTAGGGAGAGGTGGTGTAATTTCTCACAAGGTAGGTGAATCCCAAGATGGGATATGGACGTGGTCGCGAAGTGTTGAGGGAATGTAATGTCCCCTTTTTGAAATAGGATATAATAATAAATTTATAATATAAGAGAACAAAAACAATACAAATCAAAAATATAAAAGAAGAAAATTAAAATATAACATAATTAAAATAGATAAATTAATGAAGGGTCAAAAGGCATGAAATGAAAAGTTGACTCCCTCAAACATGGAATATAAAAAGGTGTTGATGTTTGTAGCTTTGATCAGATAAAATAGATATCATATCAATATTATGAGAATAGATTAAATTATGCATACGCATATACATACCAATATATATAATAATGATTGATATCATTATTATGTATATTCATATATATATATATTAATAATTAAAGAGAATTGAAATTAATCTCTTCTCATATTATTAATAGATCAAATTATATTGATTTATATTCAAAGATCGAATGACATCAAATACAAATTCATTATATAAATCTGATGATCGAAATCTTTCTAGATCGAATATATTAATCGATCTCTATGTTCTTCAATTCAAAAGGAAATCGATATTGATTATCATATCACCGATTAGAATCGGTATATTATCCTTGTTGATTTGGCATCGATATAAACACCGATTAATATCGGTTTGATTAAACATAGTTTATACACCGATTTGTATCGGTTTAATTAAACATAGGTTATTCACCGATTTGTATCGGTTTGATTAATCTTTGTACTCACACCGATTAGTATCGGTTATGAATCGATTAGTATCGGTTATGAATCGATGCGTGTTTGTTTACTATGTCTAAGAGATATTGTGGGGAGACATGCCGATAGAAAGACATGTCTCCACACGTGGAGACGTGTCTATCTATCAGCATGGCTCCCCACATATATATACCATTCTCATGAATCGAATGAAGATAAGCATATACACCAAGCAATGCAAGTCTAATACATTCGATTTGCAATCTGCAAGAATTAAAATCAGTTAGCATACACAGATCAAAAGTAATAAAAGAAAATTAAAAGTACATCTATCATTCATCTATTAACAATCTAATCAAGATTTTAACATGGTATCATAGCCAGTCTAAGGAAGATCCTATTAGATTGAAGATAGTAGATTTATTAAAACTATAAATTGGTTATTAGAATAATCACATTCCTTTCTACGTAATGGCAAGCAGAGTTAGATTCGAAGATCGTCTTGAAGGAGCCTCCAACTTCGTCTCATGGAAGTTCGAAATTATGCTCAACTTAAGGGAAAGTGAATTAGAATCACTCGTGAAAGAGAATATACCAGAACCAAGTGATGATGCTGAGAAAATTAATGGAACAAAAATAATGTAAAAGCTATGAAAATAATAGTGGATGCAATTAGAGATCACATAGTTCCAATTATTTCAAAATATGATACTGCATATCACATGTTCAAAGCTATATCGAATATGTATGAGATCAATAATACTAGCAGAGCACTCACATTGAAAAATCAACGTTATCATGTGAAAATGAATAAAGGAGAGACAATCACATCATACTTTATGAGGATCTCAGAACTAAGGGATTATCTATCCACCATTGGTCATCAAATAGACAATAAAGAGATAGCAATGATAGCTCTCAATGGTCTCCCAAAATCATGGGAAACATTTATTCAGGAAATAAGTGCACGTACAAAGTTTCCAAAATTTGATCGTTTAAAAACGGATTGCATTCAAGAAGAATCCAGATTGATCACCAGGGGGATTATCCAAGACACTACCAATGAAGACATTCATGTGTTAAACTCCAAATCTCACAAGAAAGTGAAGAAGAGTAACTTTAAAAGGAAGAATGACAAGGGCACAAATGGAAAAGGCTTTTCCAAAAGGAGGAGAGACATGTCACAAGTGCAATGCTTCAGATGTGACAAATATGGACATTATGCCATGAAGTGTCCGGATAGGACTAAACAACAGGCCTCAATTGGAAAAGCTAGCATAAAGAATGACTCCAAGAAGTTCATTTTCTATTCAGCCCTGTCAAGTCAAGTTTCTACAAGTCTCAACACCTGGGTGATTGATAGTGGAGCATCCCACCATATTACAGGATTCAGAGAACACCTAGACACTATTGTGGAGAATTCAGATGAGGAAGTAACTATTGGGGACGACTCAAACTACCCTATCAGAGGGATCAAAACCTGTACCATAAACTTGAAGACATGCATATCACTCCAACTCACAGAAGTACTATTTGTACCTGGGATAAAAAGGAACCTTGTCTCTATTTCTGCACTTGAAGACAAAGGGTTAGGATAACTTTTATGGAAGGCAAGGTCTTAGCATGGCCTAAGAACTCTACAATCAAGAAAGCTCACAACATAGGAGTTAGGCATGGATGTCTCTACAAACTATGCACTACTCCCACACAAGCCCTAATTCATGAAAGTTCAAATTCAAATGAGATATGGCACAAAAGATTAGTGTAATGAGCCCGATTTGGCCTCATCATTAAACCATCTAAATTTTACCAATTTCCGTACAAATCATGTGTTTGGCATTTTGTCAAACAGTTGTCGGGCATGCCGTAATGAGCCTGTCTGGCTCTCTATAACAAATCAACTGTAATTGAGTCTCTTTACCTTCTATGGAGATGTTTAAATTACTAAGCCCATATTTCAATCACTTTACTTTAATTTTCATAATTGATCAGCATGCATATTTTGACAAATTTAAGAATTTCGACATAGATATTTAAAACCTTGTATTTGGGTCTGATTGAAATTCAATTCAAAATGATACAACACCTAACATATGATATTGTTTATTTTCTTAAAATATTAAAGAAGTTGATTTAATTCCGCTTGGCTATATTGCTAGTCGCGGTGACAACTGAATTGTAATGTCCCCTTCTTGAGCCAGACATGATTTGATTAGTCGTTAGCCCATTCTTTCATGGTCCCGAGGGCTAACCAGGACTTCAAAGGGGATCCTGAGGTTATTTGGCCTAGTCAAATTTAATT
>MU225593.1:448336-468413 GCA_018584345.1 Thuja plicata | reverse complement strand
TCCCAGCAGGCCAAAATTGCCCAAAACCAACTCTCAAACTTCACTCGCCGGACCAAGGGGCTTGAAAACTGTCGCCAACAAAGACTACCTAAGACCACTACTCCTACTGCTTGCAAAAGAGGGGGTCGCCATTTACAATGGGGCGATGGTGTGAAAACCTCACAACAACTACCTCTTGGGGTTAGGGTTTACCAAGAATGATGCAGATCCAAATCTCTATTTTAAGGTAATAAATGATGATATGGTGATTCTTATTTTATATTTTGATGATTTACTAATCACAGGAGAAGATCACCTAATCACCCAGTGCAAAAAGGATTTAGCTTCAGAATTTGATATGAAGGATTTGGGTATCCTACATTACTTTCTTGGGTTAGAAGTTTGGCAACATACAGATGACATCACTCTAAATCTAGGGAAGTATACAATTGATATTCTGAAGAGGTTTGGAATGTTGGAATGTAGACCTATGTCCACACCCATGGAAACAAATTTGCATAAATTGAAGGAAGCAGCAGTAGACTCAGAATTTGCAGATCCTACTCTCTACAGACAGATAATTGGATCCTTGACGTACTTGGTCAACACCAGACCTGATATTTGTTATGTTGTTAATGCTCTTAGTCAGTTCATGTGTGAACCAAAAGAGATACACCTTGTTGCAGCAAAACACATTCTGAGACACCTTCAAGGAACTATTGGGTTGGAAGTGTGGTTGACAAAAAGAGCACATCAGGATGCTATTTTAGTTTGGGTTCAACAATGATTTCATGGATCAGCATAAAACAATCATCAGTTGCACAGAGCTCCACAGAAGCAGAGTACATTTCCACCTCCATGGGAGCACAAGAAGCTGTGGCTAAGAAAGTTGCTGGTAGGATTGTTTGGACAGCCCTTGGAACCTACTATCATCCATTGTGACAATCAGAGTTGTATCAAGCTCTCAGTGAATCTAGTGTTTCATGACAGATCAAAACACATCGAGATTCCTTATCACTATGTTAGAGACATGGTAGAAAGGAATGTGATTCAGTTAAACTATATTAGTACAAATGATCAAACTGCAGACATTCTCACCAAGCCACTCTCCAGGTCAAAAGTTGAACACTTTCGAGATAAACTTGGTATGGCTGATAATGTAAATTCAATTTGGGATTGAGTCTAAATTATTTTGTACTTATATATATTAAAGATGTTTAATGTGTAAACTCTTTTCAATTGTTATGTGTGTGACTCCATCACTTTATGGGCCCTCCTGTGAACATTGAATAAAGGTGACGACTTTTCGACAATGAACACTCGTATTTGATTGATATTGAAAATTGACAAATTTGTAATATTCAATCTCTCTATCATGATGGATATCATGTGACTTGATATCCGTGGACATGTCATGATGGTTAGGATCTCTTAGATATTATGGTAGATATCATTAGGCTGATATCATTAAATAAACCATAAATGACTAGAGATCTTCATGGTGGATATTATGTGACGTAATATCCGTGGATATACTGTAACCTAATATCCCTATGGTAGGCATCATGAGACGTGATGCCAATGCACATACCATGGATATTTTTTGAGATATGGTGAATATCATGTGACTTGATATTCTTGTTCATATCATACCTCCTAATATCATGGTGAGGTGATATATCTTCTCCACAATTAATGGATCCATTGTGAGTAACATTTTGATAGATTTTTTATCTTCCCTAGCTAAGAGGGAGTGTTGATGTTTGTAGCTTTGATGAGATAAAATAGATATCATATTAATATTATGAGAACAGATTAAATTATGCATACGCATATACATACCAATATATATAATAATGATTGATATCATTATTATGTATATATATAATTAAAGAGAATTAAAATTAATATCTTCTCATATTATTAATAGATCAAATTATTTTGATTTATATTCAAAATCGAATGACATCAAATACAAATTCATTATATAAATCTGATGATCGAAATGTTTCTAGATCAAAAATATTAATCGATCTCTATGTTCTTCGATTCAAAAGGAAATCGATATTGATTATCATATCACCGATTAGAATCGGTATATTATCCTTATTGATTTGGCATCGATATAAACACTGATTAATATCGGTTTGATTAAACATAGTTTATACACCAATTTGTATCGGTTTAATTAAACATAACATAGGTTATTCACCGATTTGTATCGGTTTGATTAATCTTTGTACTCACACCGATTAGTATCTGTTATGAATCGGTGCGTGTTTTTTTACTATGTCTAAGAGATATTGTGGGGAGACATGCCGATTAGTATCTGTTATGAATCGGTGCGTGTTTTTTTACTGTCTAAGAGATATTGTGGGGAGACATGCCGATAGAAAGACATGTCTCCACACGTGGAGACATGTCTTCCTAAGCATATACACCAAGCAATGCAAGTCTAATACATTCGATCTGCAATCTGCAAGAATTAAAATCAGTTAGCATACACGGATCAAAAGTAATAAAAGAAAATTAAAAGTGCATCTATCATTCATCTATTAACAATTTTGAATTTAATCAAGATTTTAACAAAAGGAAGAAGTGAACTTCATTTGAAAGGGGGAGAGAGGAAGGAAGAGAAATCGGAAGGTGGAATCAATTTAGAATTAGTGGAAGACAAAAAAAAAAGAATAAAAAGAAAATAAGGAAATGACACCCTCAAAAGGCAAAGGTTATAAAGGGTTGTAACTCCTCAAAAGGGTTGTGACTCGTTAAAAGAGTGACAATTATGAAGGGTTGTGACTCTTCCAAAAGGTAGAAATGATGAAGGGTTGTGACTATTCCAAGGGGTGGTCATGGTGAAAGGTTGTGACCATTGCAAAGGGCAGCCATGATGAAGAGGTTTGACTCCCCACTATTGAAGATATAAAATGGAGATCAACTCATTTGAAAGGCACAAGGAATATCTATCTATTTATTAGCATAAATATAAGTAGATCTAAAAGATTATAGCAGACCTATACAATGAATAAGAGCAGACATAACAGAGATAAACCAAAATCAGAAACACCAATCAAGGCAAGAAGCAGTGATCATCATAATATAAGAGAAAGCGATCTCCATTAAGAACTATGGCAGAAATCAGAAAGAATTTATGGTAAACTGCAGAGGTTGAAATTCATTGTAAGAACAACAATTATACCTGGTAAAGGCAGGACTCAATTAAATATATCATCCGATCCTCAAAGGGTGCAATTAAGATATTAATTAAGAGATATCATTTATCACTAGTGTCCATTCATTGAAAAGATATGACTCTTCCGCCACAAGGGAAGGGTATAAGTATAAAAGATTAAGCATTCAAGGGTATAAACAGCAGAAGCAAACATATCCACAACAAAAGCAATCAAATCTACAGCAGAGGCAATCATATCTACAAGCAAAATATAAGGTGATCCCAAAAAGGGACATTACAAGTGGTATCAGAGCCTCGTATCTGACAACTTAAGGGAATAGAGAGCAGACTTATGGAAGAAATTAATATTGAATTCTTTATATGTATTGATTGATTCTTAAGGTCTGCCAAGTAGGGGAACAGTGATGGGGTCATCTTCTAGGCACGCCACCTCATGGTATATGACCAAAGGTCCCACGAGGCCAAAGGGGTACAAAGGGTACTGTCTTTGGGCTTTAAAAGGATGAACTTTCAGGGCACCCTATTGTGAATGCAGAAATGAGGAATTACAAGTAGGGGAATGGTGATGGGGTCACCTTCTAAGCACGTCACGTCATGGTATATGACCTGGGAGTCCCATGGGGCCAAAGGGGGACAAAGGGGACTGCCTTTGGGCTTAGGAAGGATAGACTTTCTGGGCACCTTGTTGTGAATACTCCTCATGATCTCTATCATGGCAAATGAATGCATAAGGATGTTCAATCATTGGAAGAAAGACAGAAGTGGCCAGATTGAGGAGCACAGTGATAAGACACCTCACTAGGTACCCCCCTCAAATGGATGGCATGGGCCACATGAGGTCAAGAGGGATGGTATATCCACAATTGGGCCCAGGGTACAGGGTCTCTAGGGCACCTTATCAAGCCAACCTATCTTAGATCTTCTTACCCCAAGAGGTGGATTTGGTCCTAGTTGGACATTCTTGCCTCTTGTGGGCTAAATGATGAATTGATTACCCCAAGAGATGGATTTAGTCCTGGTTGGACGCTCATGCCTCTTGTGAGCTAAATGATGAATTGATTACTCCAAGAGATGGATCTAGTCCTAGTTGGACGTTCCTGCCTCTTGATTGGTTACTCCAAGAGATAGATCTGGTCCTAGTTGGACATTCCTACCTCTTGTGGATTGGTTACTCCAAGAGATGGATTTGATCCTGATTGGACATTCTTACTATAATGCCCCCTTTTCTATAATCTGAGACACTACTTGTAATTCAATGAATGTATAAACAATTGTTGATAATTAAGTAACTATTTAAATGATGCTTAATTCCAAATGCATACGCTGATACAATCATATTAGGATAACAAATATATGTTGTTTCTGATATACAGGTAATTACATGCACGAATGAGAGGGATCTCAGTACCTGGTACTGCTCACTGTGTCTGATATACAATTAATAATATGCAAATATGCAGGTCGTCTCTGATATAACCTTATCTATATACTCTGAATATTGTAGTAAGTTGTCTGATATGACAATATTAATATGCTTCAATGGGGATGTCGTCTATGACTGATCTTTATATGCTTACACTGAGTGGTTGCCGAAAGGCAATATGCTCTAATATAGAGCAATCCTCAAAGGATTCGAATAATAGATATTCTCCAAATCATGCTTTCATCAAATGATGTGATCCTCATAATATATGTGCAATATGAGATGAAGAGGCGCATATGAAGAGATGCCTTCTAATCTGAATGGTTACCAATTACCATACTAATCATGCCATGATGTTTAGTTATGTTATGTAAAGATAATCGAATATATTATGGGATTTATGAAGAATATAGTAAGTGTGATTAATTGATTTATCCTAAATTTCTCAATTAGGGTTTGGATTGTAATGTTCCGTGATAGGATCAATCATTTATCTCATTAGATTTAAGTTATCTTTAATGCTCATGTCCAACCTTTTTACTATTGCAGCTCAAGATAGAAGGAGTAGGTGTTAACCAAGTTGCCTAGAGACCACTATCAATAGATTCCCTCAAAGTGTACAGGTCCAAGTCCGTATAACGAAGGCTTACGAAGTGCTGACCCCTACCCTATCTTGGGACAAAGATCCATTGCTTGGATTTATACAAGCCCCTCCTTGGTAACATTACATCTTCTCTCTCAGATTAGAATAGTAATAGGAATGAGTGTATAAATATATATATGAATTTATGATTCTGATATCATCCTTATTAATATATATATATAGACTATATAAAGGTTCTTTATTCCTTAGATGTATATGTATGTATGTATATTCACATTTGAAATATAACACACACATATATAAATAACATCTATATGATAATCCAAATATATTGGACTACTCAATCATATAATCTATATATATATATATATATATATATATATATTAATTACATAGATATAAATCTATCTCTTTCTCTCTATCTATCTATCTATATATATGTTAGTTCATATATATTTCTAATTTCACTATTATTAATAAGTACTGTATAAAATATATATCAGTCTATATATATTTCTGACTTATTATTATTACCAGATGCCTATATACATATAGACTATTTCTGATTATTAAGATCAACTGATATAATGTACATCACATATGAACTTGGGCATACATTGGCCCTTAGCCCCCTATATATATATATCCAATGTGTTCTGACTGTCAGACTTAATACAGATTTATTGATCTGTCTATATGTCTTATTCCATGACATAATATTATCTTATCTCTATCCTTTCTTATCCCTTCTTTGAAGAGTTTCCACTATATTTATGATCGTTTATTCTTTCTTAATTGTCCGATATCCTTTTTCATCCTCCTATAACCTTATTTATACCTTCAAATCTAAACGAAGGGGTGCATCTTAAGAGAGTGATGCCTTAATTCAAAAGGCACCTCTTCTAACTAATCGCTGCTTTGTTTATTACTTACCAAACTGCTGTCTATTGACAGAATTTGACACTTCTCACAAATCGCACCTCTTGGAAATTTTAACCATTGTTTGTAAACAATTCCTTGTAATCACTGGATAAAGTAGACTCAGCGCCACTTAATATACGGTCGCCTTCAAATGCTATCATCGTCATTCTTATTCTTTATTGCTTTTACTAAACTTGTTTATTCCTCAACCCTTCACAGTGTCTGCTCTTCTATCGGTAAGATGATTTACGTTTATCAGTTTAAGTAACAAAGAGACTAGTCAATGTGTCTATTAACTCTGTGCCATGTCTTCCATATTATCATCAGCCATTATTACTTATCGCTATTTGTAAAACCTTATATATTTAATATATGTGATTTTAAGTATTGTCGCTTAGTGGCTTAATCAAGCCCAAGTGTTTGATGGCAAGGTAATCATCGATTATTTTATATTATTTATAAAATTAATAATATCATTGATTAATATTATTACCAATAATGTTTATTATATTTAATATTTATATATTTATTTGATAAGTACTAATATTTATTTATAATATTTGAGTAATACCATTGACTAATATATATATATAGTTGAAGCAATGTATATTTATAATAATAAATATATCAATTACGGCTCATGACACGCGTATGAAGAGACGCCTTCTAATCTGAATGTTTACCATAATAATCATGTAATTATCATGTAATGATTATTATGGTAATCGGCGGTTACCATTTACCATACTAATTATGCCATGATGTTTAGTTATGTTATGTAAAGATAATCGCATGTTTTATGCGATTTATGAAGAATACGGTAAGTGTGATTATGATGCAATATTAATATGATGCGATCATATGCAAGGTCGATGCTAAGCAATATGTATGTGGTGGCATGATTATGTGTAATCATTGTGGTGCATATGTATATGGCAGAATGTAGATGGCATGATATATCATGGATGGATGTATGCAGGGTGATAGCATATGCATCTTGGTTACTAATGAAATGCATACTATGATGGTGGCTACAACCAATCATCAAGCCATCGGTCCCTCATATAGCCAATGTGCTATGGTGGGATTTACAAGTGATCTTTAGGGTCACTTATAAACAGGATCATAGTCATGTTACCTACATGGTGGATGGATGTCGTGGTGATTCCCAAGCTCCATCAGTCATCACAAGTTTATACGTTGTTACAAAAATGCAGATTATGCACAAGAGACAAGGTATGTCTACTCCTTGCCAAACTTATTAAAATTTATAACTGATTTCAGAATGTTGGGATATCACACTTATCTCTTGTGGGTTAAATGATGAATTGATTACTCCAAGAGACGGATCTAGTCCTGGTTGGACGTTTCTGCCTCTAGTAGGCTAAATGATGAATTGATTACTCCAAGAGATGGATCTGGTCCTAGTTGGACATTCCTGCCTCTTGATTGGTTACTCCAAGAGATGGATCTAGTCCTAGTTGGATGTTCCTATCTCTCGTGGATTGGTTACTCCAAGAGATGGATCTGGTCTTGGTTGGACGTTCCTGCCTCTTGTGGGCTAAGTGATGAATTGATTACCCAAGAGATGGATTCGGTCTTGGTTAGACGTTTCTGTGTCTTGTTGGCTTAGTGATGAATTGATTACCCAAGAGATGGATCTGGTCTTGGTTAGACGTTCCTGTTTCTTGTTGGCTAAGTGATGAATTGATTACACCAAGAGATGGATCTGGTCTTGGTTGGACGTTCCTTCCTCTTGTGGGCTAAGTGATGAAATAATTACCCCACGAGATGAATCTAGTCCTAGTTGGAAGTTCCTACCTCTTGTGGGCCAAGTGAACTATGTCTACATATACTCCGCATTTTTGTATATTCATGTGTCTACTTCGTGTATGGTCTATGTCTACATGCATTCATGTGTATACTTTGTGTTTTCATGTATCCTCCATGTTTGGTTTTATTTTTGGTTGATCTAGAATATAAGCGTAACTAGAGTGAACCAAAAATATATGAACTAATTGCATTGGAGGTCATAGATGTGTGTCATGCTTCTAATCCTCGTCTTAATATATAAGTTTTTGCCTTAACATTAAGAAATATTTACAATGGGGCGCAAACATTGGGACAACCTAACCATTTACAAAGTGATGCAAAACAAGAGTAAGAGAAACTTACATTAGTTCAAATTACAACTAAAATAATATCAGAGTTGCACAGCAGAAGCTAATTACATACCATGGAGGATCTAAGGATGACAAATCTCCAGGGGTTAGTTTAGGGTCCCTTACATTGAAAGACTTGTATAAAATTGACATTGCTGGAGGACAAGGAATTTTGGGAAGGGTGGACTATAATGTCCCCTTTTTGAACTAGGTTTTAATAATAAACAATAATAATAAATTTAAAATACAAGAGAATAAAATAATACTTAAATAAAAATATAAAAGAAAAAAATTAAAATATAACATAATTAAAACTTAGATAAGTTAATAAGGGTCAAAAAGCATGAAATGAAAAGTTGTGACTCCCTCAAACATGAGATATAAAAAGGAAGAAGAGAACTTCATTTGAAAGGGGGAGAGAGGAAGGAAGAGAAAAGGGGAAGTGGAATCAAGGAAGAAATAGTGGAAAAGGACAAAAAGAACAAAAAGAAAATAAGGAAATGACACCCTCAAAAAGCAAAGGTTATGAAGGGTTGTGACTCTTCTAAAGGGTGGTAATTATGGAAGGTTGTGACTCTTTCAAAGGCAATAAATTATGAAGGGTTGTGACTCCTCAAAAGGGTTGTAATTATGAAGGGTTGTGACTCGTTCAAAGAGTGACAATTATGAAGGGTTATGACTCTTCCAAAGGGTAGAAATGATGAAGGGTTGTGATTATTCCAACGGGTAGTAATGTTGAAAGGTTGTGACCATTACAAAGGGCAGCCATGATGAAGAGGTGTGACTGCCCACCATTCAAGATATAAAGGGGAGATCGAATCATTTGAGAGGCACAAGGAATATCTATCTTTTCTTAGTGGAAATATGTAATGTCCCCAATTTTGCTCGCCTGGGATTAAATAAACTATTGTGAAATTACGATTATTAATTAAGTTTTACTTAATTAATAATATTGTTGAGCTATTACATAATTGGCTAATGGTTTGATTTATTATTTATTAATTAAGTGAATGACATTTATTCATTATGTCAATCAATAATAAGGGGGCTTGCTAAATCCTTATTAAACCTAAGTTTTAAGAGGGTCGATTATGAGTTAAATGGAAGCTTGTAGCAAATAATGCTAAATGTTTATTTGGCCCTTTAATCCATATATCATGACTTTGGGAAAGAATCATAACTAAAAGTTATAATTCAAATATTTGACTATGCTTCCTTTGCCGTGAATAAAAAGAGGTGGTATTAATTTTTATAAGGTTCAAAAGTTTGGAACAAAGGGAATTAATGAATTCAAATTCATTTGGAAAGTAAAACTATTATGAGTTTATATTCATGCAAATAGTATCGCTGAAGTTTGCAGACAGAGCTGTAAGTCTGAAGACAGTGTTCGATTTAGCAAGGAACGATTTCTTAAGCCAAGGATGGGGTTCAAAGGGAAGCATATGCATGCGTTTTTTGACACTGGTATTGGGTGATTCAATTGCTAAGGGTTTGGAGAAATACATTCAGCAGGAATTGATAATTCTTGTTGAAGAAGACATTGTAAATCAGCGTAGGTAGCTGGTGAATTGTGCACATCTGCAGTTGCATCCAGCAACTGAGTTTGCTTTCTAAGGGACGGTTAGAGATTCATTTGCAGAGTTGGGATTGCGATCCTTGCAATCAGCGTTGGATGTTTTGATGCAGAGAATAATCCATATGAAGGCAGCGATCCAATTCTAGCATGCCATGACTGTTAATAAGGGAATCGTTTGACATTTGTTGTGGTTGTGCTCACATTTGCTGAGGTCTGAGATTGCAGAGAGGGCACGATTTGGGTTTTTTTGGAACCAGTGATAGAGACTTGCATCTGTCGTGTATCCAATAAAAGGTCTGATTGGCATCTCCAATAGCTGCGTCAATTACTCTTGAGGTCTGCGATTCAAAGAAGGCACAATTTTCTCTGCTAGTGCCAAGTTAACAATACTGCATCCTCTTGTGACCAACTAATTTAGGGAAAGGATGGAGAGCGGCAACGGCTCTGGAGGAAATGGTCATGGCGGCCATGACCTTGGTGCGCGAGGGTTTGACAGAAGCCATCTAAACTTCCCCAATCGTGAAGGCTACCGATCCAGTCAATGGAACCCGAATGGGAGGTTTTGGGCACCAACCAGAACCCGCAACACAAATGGTTCACATCGAGCCTTAAACTCTACTCGATTGCGGAATGGCCCGTTAGCAGATCCTTACACTAATCCCAGTGGATTCAACGGTGGCCGAGGCTATAACCGGCGGATGCATGGTGGATGGGTTCCCCCAAGGCAAGACCCTTCACGGACTCATGAGTTTGGCAGGAATGGAAGGAGATGGGAGAGTAGAAATCTTCCATATTGGAAAAGAAATGCGTCCCTGAAGCTTCCTATTCATTTCAACTTCAAACAGATAGAATCAAAGTTCTAGCGGCCTAAAGATCCGGGAACATCCAAACCAAGAGGTAAAACCGATGCCCAATCTGAGAAACCTACAATAAAGGTAGATGACACCCTCCTCATAAGATCTTCTTATGTTGTTATAAATAATGTTCAATGGGCAGAGTCTGTGATTAATCTACAGGAAACTGCTTTCTTCGTGAAATGGCTTGGCCCATGGCCGTCTCTAAGTAAGATCCAATCCTGGATAGAATCCAACTGGGGGAAAAGCTTTGAACTCAAAACCCTAAGGAATGAGTTCCTCTTGGTGGTTTGTCCTTCAAAGGCCGACAAGGACTGGATAATGAACGGAGGCCCTTTCTCATTGGATGGTCTTGGCTTCTACATCTGTGATTGGAAGCCAAACTTTAATCCTGATAGAGAGGAAGTGGAAAATATTGTTGTCTGGATAAAACTTATCAACCTCCCCTAGGAATACAAGAATGAGGAAACCCTTAAGTTAATAGGGAATAGCATTGGACATTTTCTAAAAGCTGAAGAGGTGGTTGATAGAAACGATTTTTACATATACACTAAAATCCTAGTTAAGATGCAGAAATGTTACCAAATCCCAGAGATTGTGGTGTTAGGGACAGCTCATGGTGAATGGAGATTAAAAGTTGAAGTTGAAATGGCAAACTTGTTATCTAAAACTTGTTATCTGAAGCCAATAAGGCTCAATGCAAGAGCAAAGGTCTTGAAATTAATAACAGTATTGATTGGATTAAGGAATGTGAAGCTTGCCGCACCAATCAACCACAGTGGTCAATCCACTTTGAAGAGGACATGATATTAAACAGAGCTACAGATTGCAGATCTTCCTCTTCTTCAGACAGTCATGGGCCTCCAGAACTGATTTACAAGATCACAGTCGATTCCCCATTGGCCTCTCCTCATCAGGAATCCAACAGCCCATTATCCACTGAAGTGGTGAAAGCAACTCCTCAACCTCCTCTCTTTACACATTCTCGAACTGGCTCCTTTCTGTCCAGTAAATTTGAACAGATGCAATCCCTTATTGTGCCTGACTCTCTAGATACCAGGAAACAGTCACCTAACCACTTTGGGGACAAGCAAGGGGACAGAGGTAGCAAACCAGACTTCAATGACCAGACAGACTTTCAAGCAGATTGTTATGCCCAAATAATAGGGAATGATGAGGGTCACCCTCTACCTCAGTGTAGAGATATTGAAATGTCTCCTGACAAATGCAGAGTTAATTCCTTTTGCTGCCCAAGAACCTCACCAAGATTTTCTGACCCCAACACATCCCTCAGAGAAGATGTGGAGCGAAACTATTTGCCCTCCCCTCAGCCTTTTGCTCTTAACATTGAAGCACTCGAGTTCAATCCTGTTACGAATGGGAGCAATGAAGGATCCTCTCCCTCTCTGTTAGTTTCTAAACCAGCTCCTAAATCCTCTTCTCAGGCACGCATTAGCTGCTTTCACCCTATCCTAGCAGCTCTTAATCAAATACAGGACGCACAGGATAAAACTTGCTCACCTTGTGATCAAATTCAGTGTGTAGATTTTAATCATGAAGGGAAAATCTCCCCCATTCGCAATTTGGAAAGTTCTTTAAATGAAGCCAGAGATAGTGGTGATAACCTTTTAGATGCTGCCTCAAATGTGAGCTACTACAGTGATGAAGGAGATGTGGACTATTTGGGCGTGGAAGATACTCCTAATGTTCTAGAACAAAGGGGATTAAATCTTTCTGTGTCTTTGATCAAAAAACCCAAACCAGGGGAGCAGAAAAGAAGGGGAAGAAAATCCACCAAAGAAATGTTGGAGCAAGCCGGTTGTGCAACAAACCAAACAAAACTGCTGAGGTCAGGGAAAAGATTCGCCTTTTCCCAGAATCAATGAGACTCCTCTGGTGGAACGTCAGGGGCTGCAATGCCCCTGAAAAATCTCGCTTGCTCAAAAGAGGTCTTGATCAAGCGAGGGCGGATATTATTTTACTCCAAGAAACTAAACTCAAAGGTGATGACATTTTGTTCTTACAGAAAAATTTTTGTAGATGGAAGAGCGTGTTTTCAGAGGCTAATGGTGCTTCTGGTGGCCTCGGCATTCTATGGGATGATAGGGTGGTGGAGGTAGTCCTACTAAATCAGTCTTCAAATTGGCAATGGATTGAGGTAACTTCTAAGCAATTACTTTCTCGCTTTTATATATTCAATATTTATGGCCCTAATAACCCTATTGACAAGGAGGCTTTATGGAAAGACTTATCCAATCACCTCATGGAAAAAAAAGATGACCTTTTCATCTTAGGAGGGGATTACAACGCCATTCTCAGCCCTTTAGAAAAAAAAGGTGGCAAAGGATGGCAGAGCAAAAGTCAAAATGACTTTGCTGAATTTGTTCTAAACAATGGTTTAACAGAAGTGGATTTCAGATCCGGTAATTACACATGGACCAACAGAAGAAAAGGGTTTACGAACATAGTGGAGAAATTAGACAGATTTTTCCTGATGGGAAATTGGGAAGAGCAGGACTAGTTATGCACAGCAGACATCCTACCAATTGCTGGTTCGGATCACTATCCGATTATTTGTAATATCCAAGAAGATTTGGCTCCAGATCGATCCCCATTTAAATTTGAAGCCATGTGGCTGAGATCGGCTGACTTTCATACTAATATGGAGCTTTGGTGGAAAAATACTCCAGAATGGGAAGGGAACAAGTCCTTCATCTTCTTTAAAAAGCTCCAATATATTAAAGAACAACTAAAAATTTGGAACAGAGAAGTTTTTAAAGATATTTTTGTTGAAAAATTGCAACTAGAACAAAGCTTGCAAACCCTAAATGAAAAGATAATAGCTAAGGGTATGGATGATAATTCATATCTGGAGGAACAATCTCTTCTAAGACTGTATAAAGAGGTGCTGGCCAAAGAAGAGATTCATTGGAAACAAAAATCCTGTGAGACTTGGCTGAAAGAAGAGGATCGTAATACTAAGTTCTTCCACAAATCGGTCAAAGCTAGAAGAGCTCGAAACAAAATCTTCACTATCAATACAAAGCAGGGGGTTACCACCACGGATCCAAAGATTATCAATCAGGAAGCTGTTGACTTCTTCCATGAAACTTTTAATCAAGGTCAGCTCCCAAGACATGATGATGAGGGACTGTTTAACCTCATCCCGACCACTATTACAGCAGCACAGAATGCAAAGCTTATGAGCCCTGTCTCCTTAGAAGATGTAAGGAAAGCTTTATTTGAAATGGGAGGAGACAAAGCCCCTAGTCCGGATGGCTTCCCAGCACTCTTTTACCAAAAAACTTGGGGCATTTTGGGAGAAGATTTAAGGCAAGTTGTTGAAGAATCTCGAGCTTAAGGGTTTATACTGAAGGATTTCAATAATACATTCATTGCCTTGATCCCCAAGAAGTCTGTAAACAATTCCTTCTCCGACTTTCGACCTATTGCTTTATGTAATATTGTTTATAAAGTAATAGTCAAAGTTGTTGTTAATAGGCTTAAACACATTCTTGAGCATATTATTTCAGAGGAACAAAGCGGATTTGCCCCCAAAAGATCAATCTTCGAAGGAATCATTATTGCACATGAAACTATGCATACAATCAAAGTTGCAAAAGTTAACAGAATGTTGATCAAACTCGATATCAAGAAAGCCTATGATCATGTTAATCGAGACTTTCTTCTCAGGATACTTGAAAAATTTGGTTTTGCAGAGGACTAGGTGAAGTGGATTGCAAGCTGCATCAACACCCCTAGATTCTCTATCCTAGTGAATGGCAGCCCCCAAGGCTTCTTTGAAACCACAAAAGGTATCCAACAGGGCGACCCCATTGCCCCCTTTTTATTTATTATTATGGCTGAAGTCTTGGGAAGACTTATCACCAGCAAGAGATTGGATGGAAGCTAGCAAGGGGTCAAGATTGCAGAAGGTATTTCCTCCACACACCTACAATTTGTCGATGACAACCTTCTCCTAGGGGTTGCTTCACTTGCTGAAGCGCGTGTCATCAAGTCAACCTTAGATCGTTACAGCAGAGCCACTGGTCATAGTGTTAACTGGCAAAAATCAGAGATCTTTCATACGGCCACTAATTTGCAAAAACAAATTAGTGAAATTATGCAAATCAAGATAGGTAAGCTTCCGAGCAAATATCTTGGAGTGCCTTTATTTGATGGTGCCTCCAAACCTCACTTGTGGAAAAACCTTATGGATTCTTGCTTCAACCATATGGAGGGCTAGAAAAGAAGATGGCTCACATCTGCAGGCAAAAATCTTTTACTTTAAGTTGTTGTGTCATCTATTCCAATTTACTCTATGAGCTACTTCAAGATCCCACACAAAGTTTTACATGCCATTGTAAAAAGAATGAGGAAGTTCTTTTAGAATAGGGCTGAAGAAGGAGATAAATGGCCCCTCATTGCTTGGGATAAGATATGTAAACAAAAGAAGAATGGGGGAACTGGACTCAAGGACTGGAGAAAGATGAACTTGGCACTAGGGGCTAAACTAGTATGGCATATGTGCAGTCAACTAGATAGTTTATGGGTCAAGATCCTCTGATCCAAGTATTTAGATTCTCCATAGGATGAGAGAATCCTCACTATTGTTAACCCCCCTAAAGGCTATGCAATCTGGAATGATCTACTAGATTGTAGATCTATCATCACAAGACATGTCTCATGGCATGTTGGCAATGGAAACAAATCCTTGTTTTGGGATGATTCTTGGAATAATCACCCAATTTTAAAGGAGGACAGAAGATTTGATGATTTGAGAACTCTCTTCATTAATAGATGGGGCTCTAAGGTGAGTGATTACCTAGAATGCAGGGACTCCCCTATTGGACCTATGTGGCAATGGAAACTTATGGATGATCTTAACCTCTCAGCCCCACAGAGAGACCTTATGGAAGATCTTTTTAAAAAGAGGAGGTTCACAAGAGTTGAGAAAACAGACAAGCTAATATGGTGTAAAGCCAACAGTGGGGCCTATTCGGTAAAGCTTGGGTTCTTATCCCAAGAGGCAGAGGAGGATTTATTACCTTGGAACTCCAATCTTTTATGGGATAGACACTGCTTACCAAAGGCAGGAACTTTTGCATGGATAGCTGTGCAAAGGAGGATATTAACAGCTGAAAGAAGGAAACATTTTGGCCTCCAAGGCCCAACTCGGTGTGTAATATGCAAATCAGCTCAGGAAGATGTTGATCACTTACTTGTTCAGTGTCCCTTTGCAGCAGAATGTTGGGATTTGATTAAGGAAAAATTGAGCTTGATTGGTCCCATGCAACAGGGCATCAAAGAGGTGTTTCAAAGCTGGTCGATCCCTCAAAAGAATACTGCCTTGTCTAGAATATGGAAGGCTTGCCCCTCCATTATCATCTGGGAGATCTGGAAAGAACGTAACAGACGTATCTTCCAAGATAAGGAAAGATCCCTATCTAGCATCAAAGCAAGTATTTTAAGTGCTATTGAAGAGACTATGCAAGCTGCTCTTATTACCTCCACGGGGAGTTTATTTACACAAAGGCTGACAGGAAACTTCATTGTAATTGGCCAAGCTTGAAATTTAGAAATGGTAATATTAAAGATGTGAATGCACAGAATAAAACAAGATCAGAACTGAAGTGGATAAACTGAGTCCAGGATGGGTTAAAATAAACTTTGATGGAGCCTCTCAAGGCAATCCGGGACCCTCAGGAGTTGGAGTTGTTGTCAAAGATAGCAATGGGGATATTCTAGCACTAGCTGCCCAAAGACTTATTAGAGGAACTAACAATGAGGCCGAAGCTAGGGCAGCACTGTTGGCCTTACAATTGGCTAAAAAGTTGAACCTTCAGAATATCCACCTAGAAGGTGATTCACAAGTAATTGTGAATGCAATTAAAAATGGGGCAGCCAATGCATGGCATCTGAAGAATGTGATTGAAGAGAACTCCCATCTCCTACACTCATTCCTAGACTTCAAAATCACCCATGTCCTCAGAGAAGGAAACAAGGAGGCCGATATTGTCTCCAAATGGGCAATCAGTCCAATGATGAGCAATGAGCCTTGTTTTGAAATTTTCTCACAAGAGATTTTTTGCAACTAAGTTGTGTTTTGTGCTGCAAGTTGATGCCCGATATTTTAAATGTTTGCTTCTGCAGGGTGGCGATTCTCTTATTTTGCAGATTGGATAGGTCGATGTGACTTATGCAAGTGGAAGTCTACATCTTTCGAAAGGAGGTGATGACAGGTCTCGAACTACACAACCAGTTTTGGCAGAGAGAAAGCTTGGTCAAGGACAGTTGCCAGCTTATGGAGGACAGTTTTTAGAACTTTTCAGTGGCTCTTGACGCACACAGAGATTTTATTCCCATGCTGGATCCAATCGGACGACACTCTATTTTATGATAGATTCCCGATTTGGGTTATTGTCAGTTGAAGGGACCGATAACTTCTCCCTTACTCCAGCTCGATTGCAGTTTAAAACCACCCATGACCTACACCAAACTTATCCTTCTTCATTAAATCCTTTTTTGTCTTTCAGCAGTGGTTGAGATGGAAGCTACATTCTCGGTCAGAACCGAGAAACAGCAAAAAGCAGTGGAGGGACCAGCCAGCATTGAGAGAATTTTGGGCTTGCTGAATATAAAGAATGAAGTCTTGGTTGTGGCTGTCCAAAACATCCTCGGAAGCCAATATCAGGAGAGATTTGCCAAGCGCAGATCAAATGTTGATATCATCTCCTTGGTGGTGGCTTGGGCCTTGCAACTTGGGGAGTCTAAGAGTGAGGTCAAGCGCATCACAAAACTCCTCTTTGATCCGGATTTACTACTTGGTCTGGAATCAATTTTAGAATGGGCCGTTCCAGGTGAAGGATTTGACTATAGTGAGTGCTTTGAAGAATTGAAGGAAGGATTTAACTATGGTCGTGTCCCCTTCCTCACTTGGTGGGGAAATGTTGACCAAATAGCTTACCAGCAGGATATAGCAAGCAAATTGAAGACTCTGAAATCCATTGTGGAGGACTTAGCAAGGCCTGCTGAGATGAGGGACAAAGCAGTGTTTGAGGAGGTGCCTAGGCAGAAACGCGGGCAGAGGCATGGAAAACAACATGCTGAGGATTGAAGGCAAGTTCTTGGCGGCTTCAGTCCTATGTTTCTGAAATTTTGTATATGACTGAGTGCTCTATATGCCTCTAGTCTTATTCCTCCTTGTCTCCTCTCTGTTTTCTTCTAGATTAGTGTTATTGCAGCAACAAATACGTAGCCAGCCCCATTTTGATATCTCTTTCTATAGGGTTAAGAAGACATGTTCAGGCTTTATATGACTGTATAGCCTCAGTGCTAATATATCCATGATGTAATCTTTTTCATATCAATATAAATCAAAAAATTTGTTATAGACCAAAAAAAAAATACTGCATCCTCTTGTCACAGAATTGCCTATCTAGTAGCAGCTGAGAATAACAAATAGAATCATGTCTGAACTACGTGATGCAGTTCAGTTAACCAGGTGGATAGTTGTTTAATAAGTGAGTTATTGTTGCATGATAGAAGCATTGTAAATATTTCAAATAAATTGTTAATACAGTCAAGTAGCGTTAAAGATTATTAGATTTCATGCATTGTTTTGTTTCTTCTAAATATCTATGAAAAATCCAAAAAAAAAGTACATATTCAGAAAACAAAAAAAAAATTGCAAACATTTCAAAAAACTATCAAAGCACATTCAAATCAGTACCTATTGTGGAGTTAGAGCCAACAAGGCTCTTCCACTGGTATCAGAGAGGTCTCCTTCCATCATGTAGGATTGGGTTCGTTCATGCAACTGTGAAGATTTGATCCCAGTATTTATTATTCACGCAGAAGGACTGAGTTACCAAGTGGTCAGGTGCAGTTTCCTCCTACAGGTAACATGGGTGACAGGAAGGGTGGAAGTCCACCTCAGAATGCAGGTCATGATGGTGAGAGAGAGGCCAGAGAGATATTCAGGAATTTAGCTACTGGACAGGAACAATTGGCAGCTGGCCAGCAATAGGTGGCTACAGTATTACAACAACTCTCTGATGCTCTCCAGCAGTTGACTTTGTCTAAGGGCTGTGACAGGGACAGAAATGCACGCAACAGGTCAGTCAGTTCTCACAGATCACATGCTGAGCATACGGGTACATATGATAGGCCCACACGCCCTACCTTTCTGAGCCCTGATTCTGAGGAGGGAACAGTGGAGGATGTTGATAGTGTGGCCTTCACAGATAATGTTTTGGCCATGTATGATGAGTGGGATGCTTTACCTCCTGATGTTAACTAGCATCTTACTTTTGACAGATTTATGACACAGAGGAGAGAGCACAGTAGAGCTAGACCTAAGAGAAGGCCTAGAAATCAGAATGTTGATTTGAAACAAGCTACTAGTAAACTCACTCTTTCTTTGTTCGATGGTAGTGGGAAGGTCACAGCCTGAGCCTGGATTAGTAAGGTCGACACATTTCTGACACTTAGGCCTATGACTGAGTTGGATGCAATTAAATTTGCAGCTTTGCATCTTGATGGGGCAGCCCATGAGTGATGGCATCATGGGATGGTCACCCTGCAGCATAATCTTATCACTTTTTACCAGGAGTTTGCTGACAAGTTGATAGAGCGATTTGACAAGAAGGATCCAGAGTCATATTTCAAGGAGCTCGCTCAACTCAGACAAGTGGGTAGATTGGATTCTTTCATTGATGAGTTTCTGAGACTCTCAGTTATGGTTCCTGATGTGACAGAGAGACGTTTGGTCATGCTTTTCACAGAGTGTTTACAGGAACCACTGAGAGGTTGGCTTAAGGCATTTGATCCACCTATCATGAAAGTGTTGATGTCAGTTTTGTATCACTACATAACATATAGGAATTGAACGCTTGATACAGGATATCAAACACTCAACCCTCTCTTGAAAAGTAATTACTCATGAAGGACATGAGAAAAACTCCAAGGTTCCTTACACCTGTGGATCCTGACTCAGTTATATTGATGTGATTTGTTGGTTAATCACGTAGGCGGGCTTACGTTGTTCATT
The DNA here is from genome assembly GCA_018584345.1 of Thuja plicata. Classification (NCBI taxonomy): domain Eukaryota; kingdom Viridiplantae; phylum Streptophyta; class Pinopsida; order Cupressales; family Cupressaceae; genus Thuja; species Thuja plicata. The sequence goes on along the minus strand of MU225593.1, from coordinate 448,649 downwards.
CAAGGATATCAGATTCTTGCCATGATGATGATGGGACTTAGCTTTGCAATGTATACTCAATGGATCTATCTCCTTAATTTATATCACTTCCAACTTCGCTCATCAAAGCTCTCACTACTAAACTACCCACTGCTTTGCTACTACTCCTATGGAATGGAAAGATTAGCAAATGGACGGGGATCAAACCTAATGAAAGCTTGCCAGCGGCGCTACCTCCATAGATGCAATGATTCAAGGGAAATTGGACTAGATTACCACACAAGGCTTCCTAACCAGCCGCTAGGATGCTAGTGGCCTAGTATATAGATCCCTA
>MU225593.1:401203-436023 GCA_018584345.1 Thuja plicata | reverse complement strand
CAATCTCTCAAAACATCAAACATGGCCCCTTTCCTATCAAATATGTTCTTTCAAACTTCAAACTCAAAGCCACACACCCAAAATGGGATTCAATTTCACCCACAAAAGGGCTGGCGGAAATCAGAAGTACATAGGACAGACTGTCCTATGGCTGGGCGGAATCCGCCCAGTCATAGGACACTATCATTCAGAATTCCACTCCAATACTTAAACCATCAAACATAGCCCATGCTTCATATCAAACATGGTTTGTCATTCAAATTGAAGCCTTTATAAGTACAAAATGTTTATCATCAAAGGCCAAGAAGATGAAATTGGGGGGAAGAAAGAACGCTGGTCTATGCCCTCATGGCGGAATTGTCCCATAGACAGGACAATTCCGCTCAGCATGTGTGCCAATCCACTCTCAACCTTGCCACTCCCTAATTCATCAAACAAGGATCAGATTTTAAAGCCAAAGGGGGAAGTCTAATTTTCAACATCTCTCCAATCGAAGCCAAAAAAAACGGGGGTCCCCGAGAATTGGGGCGATGTGTGAAAGACTTCACAACAGAAAGGTGCGATTAAAAAAGCAAGGAGTTTAGAACATTCAGCTTCTAGGAAGCAAGCACAGCCAAAATCTAGTGCCTTGCCTCCTATTGAGGAACACCCACCAGCTGTAGATCAGAAAGGTAAATCAGTAGCAAAAGTGGATGATGCAACTCGTGAGGACTTGAGAAAGAGATAGTTATGCTATTGGTGTAAGGTACCTTATGATCGTGATCACACTTGCCCTTTGCAGCCTAAGGGCAGGGCTAACTGATCTATGTGGGTGTATTATGATGATGTTGAGACGGAAGATCCGGATCAGCCAGCAGATTCAGAGGCTTATGAGGCTCAGAAGTTTGTGCCAGATGCTACATTATCACCAATAGTGTTAGCTACTATTGTGCCACTTCCATCCGCTTTCAGGATCAAGGGTTTGGTGGATGGTCAGCATTGCATACCATGTTAAATACTGGAGCCACACATAATTTCATACATGAAGGTTTTGTTAGCCGGTGTGGTCTTCAGGCGGAGGAGTTTGATGGGTTCCGAGTCAAGGTGGCAGATGGTTACACCCTTTCATGTACCATACGTATATGCCATCTCTCATTATTTCTTGGTGACTATGAGATGCAGTTAGATTTTTATGTAATCAACTTGGGAGGGATGGATGTTGTATTAAGGATGCAGTGATTACAGGATATTGAGGAGTTTTTCCTTAGCCTGCGCTCGATGGAGATGAAGTTTGAGTACCAAGGCAAGAGATATGTGTCGCAAGCTATCACAGAGGGGAGTTTGCGCACTATGTCTCTTTGTGTAGAGGATAGTAAAGACTTCGAGAGGCATGGCACAGTTCAGGTGGGGCAGGTCACACGTCATGTCTCCCGTAGTTCATGGTTACAGAGTTCAGATCAGTATACAGGTATATTTCACTATGTGAACAACCCCTTGTTTGATATTGATGTTATTATATCATATGACAATCTGTTATTTGAGTTTGATGCTAGTCCCCCTCACGTGATGAGTGAGAATGATGTACAGGATACCATCAGTGCACCAAGATTTCAAACAGGTCTTATAGAGGAGTTCTCAGGGGTGTATACAGTGAGGAGTGCATACAGCTTCACTTTTGACCCTCATGTACATGATATCTATCGGGTGCAGAGTTTGTCCGTGCACGAGTTTAATGATTGGTATGATAGCTTGCTTTGTACTGAGAAAGTGGACAAGTCTATTTTGTCGGTTGAGTTGTTTCTGTGTTATATCCCTATTGCAGTATCACCAATTCAGGCTTTGAGTTCAGTTTCACAAACTTTGTTGGTCATACACATGGTGTTATCTCTACAGGACTTAGTTGATGTTGACAGGGAAATTACACGTGTTTATCCATGGGATCCTGGTGGAGGTGTGACTTCCTTGGGGGTTGGTGTTTGGTGAGCAGTTGGATGCAAGATTGCTTGGGGACAAGCAATTTCAAGTAGGGCGGGCTGTGATGTCTCCAATTTTGCTTGCCTGGGATTGAATAAACTATTGTGAAATTACTATTATTAATTAAGTTTTACTTAATTAATAATATTGTTGAGCTATTACATAATTGGCTAATGGTTTGATTTATTATTTATTAATTAAGTGAATGGCATTTATTCATTATGTCACTTAATTAATAATAAGGGGGCTTGCTAATTCCTTATTAAGCCTAAGTTTTAAGAGGGTCGATTATGAGTTAAATGGAGGCTTGTTGCAAATAATGCTAAATGTTTATTTGGCCCTTTAATCCATATATCATGACTTTGGGGAAGAATTATAATTAAAAGTCATAATTCAAATATTTGACTATGCTTCCTTTGCCGTTAATAAAATGAGGCGCTATTAATTTTTATAAGGTTCAAAAGTTTGGAACAAAGGGAATTAATGAATTCAAATTCATTTGGAAAGTAAAACTATTATGAGTTCATATTCATGCAAATAGTATCACTGAAGTTCGCAGACGGAGGTGTAAGTCTGAAGACAGTGTTCGATTTAGCTAGGAACGATTTCTTAAGCCAAGGATGGGGTTCGAAGGGAAGCATCTGCATGCGTTTTTTGACACTGGTATTGGGTGATTCAATTGCTAAGGGTTTGGAGAAATACGTTCAGCAGGAATTGATAATTCTTGTTGAAGAAGGCACTGTGAATCAGCGTAGCTAGCTGGTGAATTGTGCACATCGGCGGTTGCATCCAGCAACCAAGTTTACTTTCTAAGGGACAGTTAGAGATTAATTTGCAGAGTTGGAATTGGGATCCTTGCAATCAGCGTTGGACGTTTTGATGCAGAGAATAATATATATGAAGGTAGTGATCCAATTCTGGCATGCCGTGACTGCTAATAAGGGAATCGTTTGACATTTGTTGTGGTTGTGTTCACATTTGCTGAGGTCTGAGATTGCAGAGAGGGCACGATTTGGGAGTTTTTGGAACCAGTGATAGAAACTTGCATCTGTTGTGTATCCAATAAAGGGTCTGATTGGCATCTCCAAAAGCTGCGTCAATTACTGTTGAGGTCTGCGACTCAAAGAAGCGCAGTTTTCTCTGCTAGTGCCAAGTTAACAACACTGCATCCTCTTGTCACAGAATTGCCTATCCAGTAGCAGCTGAGAATAACAAATAGGATCATGTCTGAAGCTACATGATGCAGTTCAGTTAACCAGGTGCATAGTTGTTTAATAAGTGATTTAATGTTGCATGATAGAAGCATTGTAAATATTTCAAATAAATTGTTAATACAGTCAAGTAGCATTAACGATTATTAGATTTCATGCATTGTTTTGTTTCTTCTAAATATCTGTGTAAATTCCAAAAAAAAGCACATATTCAGAAAACAAAAAAAAAATTGCAAACATTTCAAAAAACTATCAAAGCACATTCAAATCAGTACCTATTGTGGAGTTAGAGCCAGCAGGGCTCTTACAAAATATAAGCAGATATAAACAATGATAGCAGACCTATACGATGAATAGGAGCAGACATAACAGAGATAAGCCAAAATAAGAAACAGCAAGCAAGGCAAGAAGCAGTGATCATCATAATATAAGAGAAAGTGATCTCCTTTAATAACTATGGCAGAAATCAGAAAGAGTTTATGGTAAACAACAGAGGTTGAAATTCATTGTAAGAACAGCAATTATACCTGGTAAAGGCAGCGCTCAGTTAAAGATGTCATCCGATCCGCAAAGGGTGCAATTAAGATATTATTTATCACTAGTGTCCATTCTTCGAAAAGATATGACCCTTCTGCCACAAGGGAAGGGTATAAGTAAAAAGAAATTACCATTCAAGAGTATCAACAGAAGAAGGAATCATATCCACAGCAGAAGCAATCATATCTACAGCAGAGGCAATCATATCTACAGGCAAAATATAAGGTGATCCCAGAAAGGGACATTACAGGGAGCCTACTTGTAGATTGGTTTCCAAGCGCCCTATGAAAAGTGATTCCCCATCCTCCTTAGTGTTGATGATTAGGAGAGAAGTAAGGAATTGGGGCTTGAGTATGTTAATTGTAAAATATATTATGAATCATTAATTATTTCTTAATTTAATCTGATTTAAATGCACAGTAATGTACGTTAATCATTGGAAATTGGAAGCCTCCTAGCAAGGGACATCACAATTGGTATCAGAGCATTAATCCTGCCATCCTATGAAGGATAAGTTAATGCAACATAGCCAAAGGGCACAAAGGGTCTTAGAAAGGGAAAGAAGAAAGCTAGAAACAAATTCTAACTCCACTCAAAACAATAACATGGGTGAACCAAGGGAAAATGATTTTAGAACATTCATGGAGATGACAACCAAAGCATTAATGGACCAAAATGAAAGAACAACCCTAGTACTTTTGCAGGCCTTATAAAACATGGCAAGTTCAATTAATAATTTTAAGACCAATTCCTCAAATGGGAGAGACATAAGTTAAAACCATTTAGAAAATAATAAGCGATCCTCTACATCTAGGATACCAAAACCCTCTTTCCTACCCAAAGAAGAAGAAATAAATCCACCCACCAACAGCACCAAGGAAAGGGCAATTGCCTACACAAATTCAGACACTGAGGTGAGAGGAACTATATCATTTAGGGAATTCTGTGAAGCAAAAAAGCATGAGGCACCCAGAAAAGAAAGGAGACATCCAAGTAAGGACTTGAGACACAAAGTAAATAAAGTAACTCTTCCAAACTTCGATGGGTCTGATAAAATAACCGCCCATGCATGGTTACAAAAGCTGAATACTTATTTTACCCTCAGCCTAATGATAGAAGAAGATGCAGTACAATTTGCTATCCTACATTTGGAAGGATTGGCCCACGAATGGTGGCACCGTGGAATCCACACCCAAGGGCATCAAAATGTATTCTCCTATGATGAATTCTCACAAAAACTGATCAAAAGATTTAACTGAAAACACCCCCTAAAAGTTTTTAAAGAACTATGTTATAACAGCAAGGGATGGTGGATGGTTACATAGCTGAATTCCAAAGAATTCCAATCAAGGTTTCAAGAGTTGATGAAAATAGCCTGACCTATCTATTTGTTGAAGGATTGAAAGATTCACTCTAGGGATGGGTAAGTGCCCTTAAACCAATAATCCTAGATGATGCTATTGAAACAGCTTTGAGACTAGAAACATCATCTACAAATATCAAAGCTGCAAGCGAGCCAACAAAACCTTTCCACAAGAAAGATAGGTACTGCAAGAACTTCATGTCCAAAGATAAACTTAAGAAAAAGGATTTATGCTTCAAATGCCAAAAACCTTGGGGACAAAGGCACATTTTCCATAAAGGAGAACCTGAAAGGAAAAACTTGTGCTACAAATGTAAGGACAAATGGGAACCAAGGTATAGATGTGAAAACAGAGGTCGAGCCTAAAAGATAGAGGCAACTCTCGATGAAGAGATTGAGGAGAATGCCAGCAAGAAAGCAAGGTATGAAGATGAAGACATGGGATGATATCCACCATCACTCAAGCATCCAAGCACCGTACATTGAGGATCAAAATAACTATTAAAGGACAGAAGATTATCACACTAGTGAATAGTGGGGCATCCCACAATTTCATTGATGAAAGATTAGTGGCAAAGATGAAGCTAAAAACCAAGAACTTTCAAGGATTTACTGCATAATATGGCCACAAGAGCTCTGGTTAGATGTACTAAAACAGTCCTACAACAAGAGATCATATTAGAGAAACACTCCATTAAAGAGGACTTACACGTAGTACCATTAGACGTCAACATAATATTAGGCGCTCCTTGGATATACTCCCTAGGATGCTTCAAGTTTGATCTTCCTAACTTGACAATTCATTTCCAACACGAGGGACAAGAAATCACCTTGGAGGGGTTACCAGACGATTCCCCAAAAGTAGTTTCCAGCAAAAGAATAGAAAGAATCTTTAAACAAGGACAAGGAGATTGGGCTACTCAATAAGGCTCAGCTATACAGATTGATATACAACCCATCCTAACGAAACATAAAAAGGTAGTTAGCAATATTCCACCAGGTTTACCTCCCAAAAGAGGATTTGAACACATTATAGAATTGGAAAAGGGAGCAAAACCAGTAATCACTACTCCTTACTGACATCTCCAAAAATTCAAAGAAGAGATAGAGAAAACTATTAATGAACTCCTACAAATGGGCCATATCCAACCAAGTTCGAGTCCTTTTGCATCCTCAATGGTGCTTGTTAAAAAGAAGGATGGCATGATAAGAATGTGTATAGACTACAGAGCTTTGAACAAGAAAATTGTAAAGAACCGCTACCCTATCCTGAGAGTGGATGAACTTATTGATGAGCTTCACGGGGCCAAATATTTATCTAAGATTGATTTGCAATCAGGGTATCACCGAATAAGAATGAGAGAAGAAGACATTCCAAAAGCAGCCTTCAGATGCCATTATGGACATTTCGAATTCTTGGTTCTCCTCTTTGGATTGACAAAAGCTCTAGCTACATTTCAATCATGCATGAACCATACTTTCAGGAAGCAATTGAGGAATTTCCTATTGATATTCTTTGATGACATATTAATCTACAACAAAACATGGGATGAGCACCTTAGACATTTTGATGAAGTCTTGGCAAGAATCACTATATGCTAAAGCTTCACAATGTGAATTTGGTTTAGAAGAGATTCTCTATCTTGGTCATCAGTGTGCAGGGAGTAAGTGTAGACAAGGCTATTAAAGAATGGCCCAAACCAACAACCCTAACTCATTTAAGGGGATTTGTGGGTTTATGTAGCAATTACAAAAGATTTGTAAAAGGATTCTCAAGATTTGCTAAGGATTCGATTTCATAATATAACTACTCATTGCTAATTAGAGTGACAATTGTTATGTTATTACCGTTATGAAGAGACACCAATTATAATTAACAAAGGCAGCGGTTGTCATAGAAGGATGTGATTAAGTGATTATGGATGGGCACTGGACATGTCTATTGGCTAAGTGATTTGTCATCCCAAACACACGGTATAAGAGGACAGTCTCCGTCACTCATTCAAGCATCGAAGGCTTAGAGATTATAAGATATATTTGGTACTCAGCACAAGGAAGAGATCAGAGAGGAAATAAACCATATTTGATTGCTGGCAAGCATTGTGTAACAGCAAGTTGGTATGCTGTAACTTATCTATGGATCTATATAATTTACAGAATATTATATCCGAATGTCATTAAGAATAAAGGGGACAATATGTGGTCTGGTATATATACTATAGCAATAATATCAGTTTATAATAGCAAAATCAGAACTATTATATATATTCATAATCCATTTGTAGTCAGTACACTCCTAGCTAGTTCTTAATCACTCGCTATTGTCCCATAAGAGGATAGGTTGGTTTTGTTAGGGAGAGGCGGAGTAATTCCTCACAAGGTAGGTAAATCCCAAGATGGGATATGGATGTGGTCCTAAAGCCTTGAGGGAGCCTACTTGTAGATTGGTTTCCAAGCGCCCCATGAGAAGTAATTCCCCATCCTCCTTAGGGTTGATGATGAGGAGAGAAGTAAGGAATTGGGGATTGATTATGTTAACTGTCAAATGTATTATGAATCATCAATTGCTTCTTAATTTAATCTGATTTAAATGCACAGTGATGTATGTTAATCATTGGAAATTGGCAGCCTCCTAGCAAGGAACATTACACACCGAGAAGAAACAATGATGTTACTCTTTTTGCAATGGAAAATAGCTAAAACCTTGTAAGGGTGCATATAAAGCAGGTTGTAGGAGACTCTTTGTGTGCCCTGCAATAGAAACAAAACACTAGGAGAAGAAATTTGGATGATTGGAGATCACTAGAGACAACTGCCAAAGTGTACAATTTTTATGCGCATACAAAAGACATGATTCAAATTTTTTGAAAGAGAATTTTTATTGCAATTACAGAAACGTGACACTTTAAGGGTGGACCTGTCAGACACATAGAATTGCTTCTAAAAGGATGTTGAATCATTGCAAATTGATGCAAAAGCAGAGATGATAGCTCTATTTGTATGTGGGAAGATGGTCTCTCAAAAGTAGCACTCTTGTTTTTACATGGTTTCAGATCAAATGTACTAATATCAAACACATGTTGATACCTAATCATATCACTGAGTCCTGACCAAGTAACCAACCATGTGAGAGGATGTACCCATCTGGGAAACCAAGCTGTTTGTCACAACACAATCGTGTCACTACAATTCCTTGCTTTGTGACATTTTGTCTTTATAGTGCAAGAGCCAGTATAATGGCACAAAACTGTGAAAATATATGTTGTACAATGTACAAGGTTTGTGAAGAAGAATGTAACAAGTTTTACATACGAATATTGTCCGACCTATACTAATCACTCTATGTGGAATAGTTATGGCGACCAGGGCATTTACAGCATCAGCATAGCTGGTTTCGATTCACTACTAACTTGGTATTTCTATAAGGAAAATGGGCACAAAAACAAAAATCAAGAAGGAAAACAAGTAAACTTCATTTCAAAGTTCGAAATACCTCTACGCGAAGGATCAAATATGGATCTAACACAAAGTATCACAGTAATATCATATATGAAAACAGAATTAGATAAAATCATATAACCAATAGCTTCATTTAACAGATTATAATAGAATTGTTTCAGAATGAAATAAAATTCAACAGAAAACGATCCGCTCGGGTACAGATTTCAAAAAAAAACTTATCAAAACCATGGCAAGTGACTTACCTTTAAGGTTCTGCACAATTTTACCGTGCTGTCAACGATGCCGATGAGAGAAAATAGGCAGAGATTGAGGAGACAATAATACGAATCCCTACCAAAGCAGAATTATTTTTAAAATGAGACGAACCAAATTTCTCCCTACAGCTGCTGCTTCAATCATCCAACATAGCCGAAATCTTGACTGAAGTTAAATTTTGTTTCAACTGCCGGTAAGTTGGTTGTTTTCCTAACTTTCCGGCTGAAAGCTGCTGCGAAGTATAACCTATAGGCTAACAAAATAAAAATAACCTATAGGCTAACTTATGAGGGCGCTGCTTTCTATAATGTTCATTTTCTTTTTAATAATTTGAGTCTTTTATTAAAAATAAATAATGTTTTTATAATGGCTTTGTAAACTGATGGGTTCAATCCATTTTGGGGATGATGTATGTCTCTTGACTTATATTATCTACAAAGGTTTAAATTCTCTAAGGCATTATTATAAAACTATACTATAAAGTAAATTATAAAATTGTTAAGATGAATTTCTTAAGATTTGCATATTTGAAAATAAAAAGTCTCACACAAAAAACTTCAATGAACATTAAAATATCTATAATACTTAAATTTCCACACATATATACATATTAAAATCAAATATTTATATGTTATATTTATTTATTCATTTTATTTTTATTTTTATTTGCTCGGTAAAAGGCCTAGGCCATAGTTTTTATTAAAATTCAAAAATATTTTACACCTTCGTTCAGAAGGGCACCGAGGGAAAAGAATGGAAGGAAGAAAAACCTTCGGTATAGCCCATTACAGAAATTCATAATAAGAATTGACAAATTTATTTAAGAAGTGAGAAATGTGCTTGAAATGGTATTCTTCTTCCCGGGTGCTTGCTCCTTAGATCCTGAAAGTGTCCCATTCCCTTAGACTCTGTTGAAGTATGATTATGTGTTTGAGCTACATTCACTGCCACGCATATACTACATTAAAACACATCCTTCCAACCAAGATCGTTGTTAGTAATATCATAATGAAATAAGTAGTTGCTTAATTATTTAATTATCAATTTCTCCCTTTAATTTGTTGTTATGAAAACATCTAATAATTAACTGATCCATACTTAGTTTGTAAAATGAGAATATCATTTCAATTATATGTTGCCCATGCTTCAGTTTACTTATACCTTGCCCCTTTCGGCATATAACGTATAAAAGAAGTTAATATATACCAACCCCTAATTATCAACTCATTAAAATCAACTAGCCCCTTAAGTTATTGTAACCTTATTCATCTCTTAACTTGGAGTCAACATGGATTATTTGCAATCTGTGTGTGTGTGTTGATTTCAAGATAAGAGATTACCAAGGCTACAATATCAAAAGGGGAGATCAAATCAACCAACTCCTTAAGTACTAATAATCGAATACTAAATTATAATCCATACTTAGTTTGTAAAATGAGAATGTCATAATCAAGTAATTCATTTTGAAATGAGAATATCATATCACTTTTATGTTGCCCATGCTTCAGTTTACTTATCAATTTTAATTTCTATCATGTATCAGGATAGTATATTAATCACCATATACCCTACCCCTTTCAGCATCATTTGTTGCAATGCAACATCAACGATTAAGCACATACTCATATGTATATTCATTGTAGACCTTATGGCAAGACATGTTGTCAATTAGTGCCAAAACACTTAGTCATTCATATGGTTACAGTGTTGACCGAGCCAACAACTTGAAGTGTTACCCGAGCTAAGCAGTTGTAGTGTCGACCGAGCAGTTAGTTCCAAACAGTATACCCAAGTCACCAGTGTTACCCGAGTTGAATACCATCTCTGAGTGATCAATGTGGCCCGAGCACCCAGTGTCAACCAACTGCCAGAGTTGCCAGTTCACTGTGTCGCCCAAGTGTCAGTATATCACCTGAGTGGATTACTAGACCTGAGTATCAACATTGGGCCGACTTAGCACATATTGTTTGATACTAATTAATATAATAAGTAGCCGACTTGTGGAGGTAATTGATTTTGGATAAGACATATATGTAAGATACTTTGTTTATCCAAATGTAGAAGTAAGAGTGTGGATATATGAATCAATTACAGATGCAAATACGAAGTGGTAGATTGATTACAAGGCTACAACAGTATAAAGGAACATCAGAGACTCATCTATCACATTCAGGTGTTCAGTATTACTTCAAAGGATCTTTGTAGCGAATCAGAGTTGCATAGCAGATCATTCACTGGTTCATCCTAACAGGTGTATCAGTCAAAATCCTTTAACAGGGTGGACTTAACAGTCCTTCACAAATCTCCTAACAGAGTGCATACTTAACTGTATTGTATAAATCCTTTCACAAGGTGGACCTACTAGTCCTTATTGCTCCTAATAGGGCAGACCATCACAAGTGGTCAATTGTAAGTCTTAATCGGCCAACTTTATTACTGCAGTTCTAAATCTTGTGGATACCATCCCCACCCCAGTTTTACTTTCTATTTGGAAGGTTTTTGGGTAACCAAATATTGTGTTAAGTGTTATGAATATTTATTGCTTTTTTGTTCCATGCATGCAATTAGATTAATCAATCTAATAAAGGATAAAAGTGAATAAGTTTTACTGGTTCCTTATTCACCCCCCCCCCCCCCCCCTCTTAGTCACCTAGCCTATAATATATTTCCAACAATTGGTATCAGAGCAGAGGTTCTCTTATCAGAAGTTTAACAGCTTGAGCAAAGATCAGAGGCAATGGAAATATACAGACTGGAGAAAGTCATTGAAAATGAAAAGATAGATCTACAAGTGGCCATGGATCAAATCAGAAAACTCAAGGAGCAGCTCTCTCATTCCCTGAAAAGAAGAAAAGATTTAGCAGTACAAATGAATGACAAAGGTTACATAGAAGAAAGAATTGAAGATTTATGCAAAGAAATAAGTTCTGAATAAGCTGATGCAACCATTGAAGACCTACTTGTAAATAATCTCAATTTACATGAAGAAGTCAGAAAGTTGAAAAGAGAACAAGAAATTCATTCAGTCAGAATATGTGAAGTCATGGAACAAAAGAATCAAGCAGAAAATGATAGAGAAATGGAATAAGAAGATAAGAGATTGCTAAGTACAAGATTAAAATAAAAAGAAAATGAAATCCATCATCTGTCACTTCAGCAAGGAGATATGATAAATCAACTCAATAGTGCAAATCAAGAAGTTATCAATCTGAGGACTGAAAATGAAATACTACAAAATGATCTCAATACTGAAAAGCAAACCAATGAGAGTATGATGAATTCACAAGTAAGCATGGATCAGTTGATAGAGAAAACTCAATTCATATGTCATGGACAGACTGGATTAGGTTATACTGAACAAGGTGAATCCTCGCAGTAAGGAGCTCAAAAGAACAAGAAACCTACTTGTAATCACTGTGGTAAGTTAGGGCATACATCAAATAAGTGTTAGAGCAATGGAAAGTCAAATTTTAATGGAAAATGCTACAGGTGCAACAAACATGGGCATAGGGCAAGTGAATGCATTGAGAAACCTAAAGGAAAATGTTTCAATTGTAACAAACAAGGTCATAAGTCTTCCAAGTGCAGAACTAAGAAATGGAACTTTGCTGAACAATTAGCTAAAGTAATTTTTGGTTGGGATTACAACACATGGAGCAAATGTTGTCATTGTGGTGAGTATGGACACATTGGTGCAAATTATACAAAGACTCGTCTTAGAAAAAGGAATCCTACTAAGAGGTGTTATGTGTGTAAACAACTCGGTCATCTAAGCAAGAATTGTATGAATAGAGAAAAAGTGGATACTGGTTTTGAGAAAAGCAAAGCAAAAGTTTCTGAAATCAAAACTCGGATGAGTCAGAAGTGGGTAAGGAAGTCTCCTGACAATTCAGACCAAAACAATGAAGGATCAAATGGCACCCAAAATAGTTATTTGGGTGGATCCACCATCTCCGAATAAAGATGCAAGGAGATAACTAGAACTGTGAATACAAGCCATCATACATCAGTTCCAGATATGCTAGCAAGTCCAAATCTGCATATTGATGCACTGGGACACATTATGGCTCTAACCGAGTCAAGATCTCAGTTACAACCAAGTTACTCAGGCTTAACCGAGTTAAGTCAGGTTGTATGGTTTTAAAGATGCGAAGTTAGTTTTCGTTGAGCTTCTGAGTAAGCCTGGGAGAACTACCTGAGCTGTGATAGCTACTATGTATGGAGCATTTAATGAAAAACTTATGGTGAAATTTGTCAAAAATGGTGAAATCAAAGGGTTATTGTTTACCAATTTTTACAGTTTGCAGAGTGATTAAGAGCTTTTAGCGATTTTAGAGCGAATTTATGTTTGGAAGCTTTAGTTGCAGGAAAGTTTTATCAATCCTTTGAGTGTTATGGTGTCTTCATCCAACAGTAAGATCAAGAAGGGATCTGAGATGTTAGTGAGAAACGTTGTCTACAAACCGCGAAAGTTCAAACTTCATCCAGCGATTGCAGAGGAGATAGATCTAATGGGAGCTCATTCCCAAATTCCTCCTAAGGTACTGTTGATTCACGACATTCAAGATTTCTATAATTGCACCATTCAACATCTAGGCACTTTAGAGATGAATCAAGCATATGAGGCTCTTTGTGTGGGCATAAATTTGAAGCTAGAACACAAGCACCTTGAAGTCAAGGGTTTAACCCACATCTTGCATATGTCGAAGAACTTTCAGATAAATTGGATTAGGTTTATTCTAAGCCATGTTCACGACATGCATCTCTGGTTGGAGCAACAAGTGAAGATCACTAAGACGATGGTACATTGAGTGATAGGGTACCCAATGCTTGACAAACCTAAAGAAAGCAAAACCCTACCCCAAGATGACCTAGCTAAGAAGACTCTTATCGAGTGGGATGGAAGAGGCATGAAGTTGAATGGAGTCACTGAAATGGACCTAAAGTTTGGAATTCATGTGATTGCACATAAAATATATAGTTCAAGCTGAGAAAATAGTGTTCCATGTGAGGTTGTGGACTTGGCATACAAAGTGGTGAAGAACAATCTATCATTTGACCTAGACGAGTTGCAGCTCATCCAACTGAGCAAAAATATGGAGAGCATCCGGGCATCGAAGACCAATCCGTGTAAGTTCAGTTCACTCTTGGTCTGCATATTCTTTTATGTTCAAAAGTTTTTCCCTTCAAAAAGCACAGTTGTATGGAAGAAGGACAAGCCTATAATTTATCAGATAATGAGTTTATAGCAGAATTGGGAGATAATTTTGAAAGCATCATGGATGATTACTTTGAAAGTTTCAGAGAGAAAATACAAAATAGATTCAGAATTACCAAACAATTGGTAGAAGACTATAAGGATGATATATGCTTCCTAGTTGACTATGACAAAGTATACATTCAAGCAGTCAAGCCTAGGGTTGCATGGGTGAAACCTCTTGCATGTGAGGTTAACATAGATGAGACCAGAGACATTATTGAAGCTCTTGTAAATGAGCCTATTGATCCTAAAGCACCATATTTTGGTACTTACAAAGAAGCTAAGGGAATAATATCATTGGAAATTGAGATTCCAAAAATCTTGAAGAGAGGAAGGAATAGAATTGAGAAGTTTGAAAATAAATATGACAAGTCATCAGACTCTCCTCCTTCGATCACTGAAAGCAAAGGAGATGACATAAAGATAGAAGAAGAAGAACTTGAGAAAGAAGAGGAATATGTAGAAGTAGATCCTCCTAAGAAGACGAGGCTAGCCCCCAAGAAAACACCAAAGGTCTCTACCCCTATCTTCACTGCAAAAAAACCTAGAAGATCTAGAAGAAAATTGATATTGCCTAAACAAGATGAAGAAGAAGATACAATTACTTTCAAGGAGCAACCACCTACCTTTGAGAGGAAGGTTGAAGAATTGAAAGGAGGTAGTGGTATGGGATCTCTCAAATCACTGAAGTATGCTTCCAGAACCAAGGGTGAGTAGAAGATGATTGAGGATGCATTAGTAGAGAAGATGACAAGATGGAAGTATGATCCATTTGAATTAAAAATCCATATGACTGAAGACCTTCTCAAGGAAATCACCATTCATAGGACCAATGCAGTTTATATTGAAAAGGACATCAGGAAACAAACCTTGAAGCAAGTCATGCCTACATTGATTGATAAAGAGGTAAAATATTCTATGTCTAAATATGAGAGTAATCACACTCCAAGGTTTAGGAATTTTCAAATCTCGAGCAAGAAAATAGAGGATGTTGTGTAGACCATAACAAAGGTGTGGAAGTCAATTTTTGATGACAAGGTAGATGATAAGACAGAGGAACAGAGTACAAACCCTCATGTATAGGTTAAAGATGAAGAATTACCTGAGGTACAAACCATTGAAGAATCTAATGCAGAACAGATAGCAGTAGAAGTGATGGAATCCTTGCCCCAATCACCTATTCAGAGTATCTTATCTCCGAGCAAGGAAAAGATCACAAATTCTAGATCAAGTTTAGTAGGAACCGAGCATCAGGCTCTACCTACTATTGGGCCAAGCCAGACTGAGTCACAAAAGGACACTATGAATGTTTATACATTTGGTACTGATTCTACAGTTGGTGCATTAAAAGTTAATGACCTACTTTAGCTGAACATTGAGGACAAGGATGCAGATGGAAAAGGTAAGGAAATCATTCCTTCACCTAATCCCAATGTCAAAGGAAAAGAAAAGGAAAACATTACTGATGAGGTTGACCTAGAGGAAGACATTTTGATTCCTATTTGGGATCTTTCTAGCCTAATAGCAGAGCAGATGGCCATCCTTGGGGGGCTATGGAAGAAAAGAGCAAAGTAACAGAAGCTCTGAGCTGAGAAGAAAAGGAACAGAGTGCTACAGGAAATCAAAGGTATATTCCTTGATTCACTAGAGATTGAAGTCAATGAGGAAGACTCTATAATGGATCAACTTGTTGATATAGTCCACAAGTTTAATCATGATCTTAGTGGACAGGAAAAATTACTATAGAAGGGAGAGAGAAAATTTGAGAATAAGGTACTAGAGAATGTTGCAGGAAAGATTGAAATAGATCAAGTGAAGCTAACCACTATCATTAGCTCTTTAGAAACCACTATGAATAATGTTGTGGCATTATTTGTAAAGTTGAGTGATACTTCCAACTTTACCATGGAAATAAAGAACAAGCTGACAAAGATTGACAATGATTTGAAGGAAAGTGCAAACCAGTTGGCACTTGATCCTAGTTCAAGTTCAACCCATTTTGTTAAGATCAAGTATCTGACTGATCTGTAGGCAGAGTTACTGAGGGAAGAAGGAAGAACAAGGGAGTCCCTAACAGCTATACAGAGTCAACTCCTTCCTCATATGGATGTCATGCAAAAACATATCGCTCGTGCAAAGACACTCATCCATGATAACAATTTTTATGTTGCAAAGCTTATGATGGAGTTGTCTGCAGAAATTCAGATTGATTTGCACATCCTGAAGGTGTTGCAAGACAATTGGGATAAGAATTTGTCTCAAATTTTGAAGGTACATAGTGATTTCCTTTCATATTTTGGTATTACCTTGTAGATATGCTTTTTGGCATTTGTGTCAAAAATAAGGGGGAAAGATAGAATTTGTATATATATGAGGAAATACATGTACAGAGAAGAGGAAGATATATATAGCAGAGTTACAAAAATAGTTTTGGAAAATAAAAAAATAGAGTCAGTTGTAACCGAGTTGTAGAGAAATGGTCAAAACTAAGCAAGTACCCAAGCACATGGTAAGGGGGAGTTTTGACTTAGCAGTTTGATCAAAGTTTTTGGTATGATAAGTGTTTTTGTCACTAATGCCAAAGGGGAAATTGTAGAACTTATGGCAAGACATGTTGTCAATTAGTGCCAAAACACTTAGTCATTCATATGGTTACAGTGTTAACCGAGCCATCAGCTTGAAGTGTTACCCGAGCTAAGCAGTTGTAGTGTCGACCGAGCAGTTAGTTCCAAACAATATCACCCGAGTCACTAGTGTTACCCGAGTTGCATACCATCTCTGAGTGATTAATGTGGCCCGAGCACCCAGTGTCAATCGAGTGCCAGAGTTGTCAGTTCACTGTGTCTCCCGAGTGTCAGTATATCACCCGAGTCGATTACTAGACTCGAGTATCAACACTGGGCCGACTTAGCACATATTTTTTGATACTAATTAATATGATAAGTAGCTGACTTGTGGAGGTAATTGATTTGGATAAGATATATATGCAAGATACTTTGTTTATCCAAATGTAGAAGTAAGAGTATGGATATATGAATCAATTACAGATGTGAATATGAAGTGGCAGATTGATTAGAAGGCTATAGAAGTATAAAGGAATAGCAAAGACTCGTCTATCACATTCAGGTGATCAATATTACTTCAAAGGATCTTATTCAACAAATCAAATTTGCATAGCAAATCATTCACTAGTTCATCCTAACAGGTGTATCAGTAAATATCCTTTAACAGGGTGGACTTAACAGTCCTTCACAAATCTCCTAATGGAGTTCATACTTAACTGTATTGTATAGATCCTTTCACAAGGTGGACCTAACAGTCCTTATTGATCTTAATAGGGAAGACCATCATAAGTGGTCAGTTGTAAGCCTTGACCAGCCAACTTTATTATTGCAGTTCTAAATCTTGTGGGTACCATCCCCACCCCAGTTTTCCTTTCTATTTGGAAGGTTTCTGGGTAACCAAATATTGTGTTAAGTGTTATGAATATTTATTGCTTTTCTATTCCATGCATGCAATTAGATTAATCAATCTAATAAAGGATAAAAGTGAATAAGTTTTATTGGTTCCTGATTCACCCCCCCCCCCTCTCAGTCACCTAGCCTACAATATATTTCCAATAATTCATATCCATAAGAGTTTTGATTTTGTATAATCCCTCTTATTAAATACGAATATAGATATGAATATGGACTTCCATGTTAAAGAATTTAGACAATATCATATATTCTACTTTTTAGATTGCATATGTACTTCCATCCCTCAAATCAACAATTATTTTACAACCATGAGTCTGAATATTTCAAACAAAACAATCTTTACAATGTAACTACATATATAAATTTACCCATGTTGCAGAGTTAGACTATCATCTCATAACATTAACTACTAATATGAAATCTCTACCCCTTACTAAGATTCATTGCATTACAAAATTTAAAACATGACATTTATATGCCATATTGTGATCATGTTGTTTATATATGTTCCTGAGTTGTGTATATAAATAATAGATACATTAAAATTTTTGGTTGGCCATATTTCAAAAAGTATAAAAGCAACAGATACCTTAAAATCTGTAGCTAACTTTATAAGTATAATGGACTTCAAAACAGGGTATATTTATATGTGTATATTTTTATGTATATTTGTGTGTGTGTGTGTGTGTGTGTGTGTGTGTGTGTTAGAATAACTGAGAGGGGGGTGAATCAGTGGCCTCAAAAATATTCCAATAAATTAACCCAAAAAATTATTACCATAATTATAAGCCTATAGTTATCTTCAGTCCTACAAGATGAATGCCTTGAAATAATCTCAACAAATAACTACTGCTCGGAGTTCACTGTTAAACCTTATTCTTATTGTTTACCGATTAGCAGTCTTTCATTTATCGAAATGTAGTAAATTGCTTAGTGTATGCCGATCAATCCAAATTAGTTATGTGTAATGCAAAACACTAAAGTAATGACTCATAAACACATTGACACATGGATTTTTAACGTGGAAACCTTGTTAAGGGAAAAACCACTAATGTAGACAGGGCATTACAAACTCTCTATCTCCATAGAAATCTTCATCTCACATTCTACATCTGTATTCTTCACTTATTTTCCTCAGTCTTCATCATAGATATCACACAATATCACCATGCCATCATCATATACGTATACAAAATATGTTCACCACCTTTTCAAATCGGTCACTGATTCTCTCTTGGGTCATCGACCAACAAGAGAGAATCCTCCTCCATTAATTTTGCTAATGGGCTCAGCTAAACACAACACGACCATGCCTTTACAAAGTCTGCCACCTTTTTTTGCATTAACGAATATCGAGTCATACAAAGGCCAAGATACAATGATCTTTGGTTAACATTAGACGGGCGACTCATGATATCCTTCAGTGGCCCCACATACAAAGAGTTCTGCAACCAGTCTTCTCAAGTGCTTTGGGAAGGAAGCCCTTCGCTGACCTTCATGGTCGACATAGGTCGACTCTTCATAACCATCGGTTACCCTTGAACACAACTATCGAAGCTAATTAATTCTCGCTGCTATGTTTCTTTCATAAAATGAAATCCAATCCAATAGTAATCTATGGATGATGTTTTCTGGCATACTTGGCAAGTATCAGTTTAGTTATTTGTTCATCATTATGATCATCATCTTGACCTTCATTCTGGTCTCCATCGCTCGGAACATCATTTTCCTGGATTTTGGTATTTGTAGTTTGATGCTCGGGTGCAATGTTTTGTTGCTCAAGAGCGATACACTATTGCTCAGGTAGAGTGTCAGGTGCTTCAGTATAAACAAACCTGTTGTAGTCTTCTAGTTATTTTATGCTTTTCTTATCATTTTTCTCTGCATATTCATCTATTCTGATATTTGCACTTTCAATGATTTTGTTAGAGGACTTGTTAAGACATTTAAAAGCCTTGCTCTTGGTGGAATACCCTAGAAAGATTCCTTCATCACTTTTGGAGTCAAGCTTTCCATTTCTATCATCTTTCAAAATATAACATTGACTACCAAAGATTATGAAGTAACTTACCTTGGGTGTGTAACCATACCAAAGCTCATAGGGTGTCTTCTTGGTGTCTTTCTTCAATTGTACTATGTTCAATGTGTAGACAACAATACTGAAAGCTTCCCTCCAGAACATTTGAGTGATTCTTTTCTCTATCATCAATGTTCTTGCACAATCAACAATGGATCTGTTTCTCCTTTCAACAATCCCATTTTGCTGTGGTGTTCTTGGTGCAAAAACTTGTCTTTTAATTCCATCCTCATTGCAATAGTTAGTGAATTCATTAGAAACAAATTCTCCTCCTCTATATGATCTTAAGCATTTCAATTTCTTACAACTTTGTTTTTCTAACATAACTTTATACAATTTAAACATCTTGAATGCTTCTGATTTTTCTTTTAGAAACATAACTGTCATCATTCTAGAATAATCATCAACAAAGAGAATGAAATATCTATCACCATAGTAACTCTTTGTTCTCATGGGTCCACATAGATCAGTATGGACTAATTCTAGAATAGCATTAGATGTATGGGCTTTGCTCTTGAAACTAGACTTGTCATCTTATGTTTTTGACAATTCTTACATGTGATATGTTCGGGCTTTGACATGCTCGGTAAGCCTCTTACTTTCCTTTTATTGCTTATCTTAATCATGTTGTCAAATTTCACATGACATAGTCTCTTATGCCACAACCATATGTCTTCATTTCTAGCCATTAAACAAGTAGTGTTTATATCATCAAGATAGAATAGGTTACCTTTTGTCTGTTCACCAGTTCCGATCAACCTTCCCGATTCATTAAAGACCTTTGTTTTCTTATTCTCAAATGCTACTTGGTGACCTGTGTTATTCAACTTTGAAACACTCAATAGATTATAATTAAGTCCTTTTACCCAGTATGCATTTTCACATTTGATCAGGTTGCTCAACATTATATTTCCTTTACCTTCAACTGGACAAGGTGTGTCATTACCCATTCTTACTGATCCACCATTATAGTACTCAAAAGTTTCAAACCTTTGTTTATCACCGGTCATGTGGTGAGTGCAGCCACTATCTTTAATCCAGACATCATTATTACTAACCTTAGATATGAGTGTAGTCTCTACATACCTTTCTTCTTCGTTTGAATCATCCTTCATGGCTACAAATACCATCTCAATGTCTTCATCAGATTCAGTGTCAATATCTTCATCTCTGTTCTCAGCCAGGTAACCGGATTTCTTCCCTTTGTCCTTGTAGTCTTAGGTATCTCTTATGTCAGATTGTCGGTTGCTTCAGTAATATCTATTGTCACTTCTATCAAACTTATTTTCATATGATCTATCATTACTTCTGTTAGGACATCTAGCAGCAAAGTGTCCAATCTCTTTACAATTAAAACATACAAGTGGTAATTTACTTTTGTATCTACCTTTGCCTCTCTGCAGTATTCTAGCCATCAGTGCTTCAATCTCATAAAGATCTTGATCATCACTATCACTTTCACTATCATTTCTAATAGTGTGTTTATCAAAGTTATTCATCTCAAATGAAATCATTCTACCAACCAAACTATCTAGAGTGACATTATTTTTTGCTACTGCTCTAATTTCTTGTATAGAAAACACTCTAATAACATATACAGGTAGTAAGGTTCTTAGGATTTTACTTACTATTGTTTCTTCTTCAAGTATGCCTCCAAATCCTTGCATAGCATTGACTACCTCTTTTATTCTGCAGCTGTAATGAGTGATATTTTCTCCTTCTCTCATTCTTAGGTCATCAAATTTACCTCTTAGGCTTTTTGTCTTAGCTCTTAGTACATTAGCATCTCCTCCATGTACCAGCTTTAATTTGTGCCACATTTTCTTTGCAAAGGTGCAGATTTTGACATCTTCAAATTCATCATTGGAGAGTGAGGAAGCTAGTTCTATCATCATAGAATTATGCTCATGCTTTTCTCTTAATTTTTCAAGTGTGCGAGGTCCTATGGGCAACACATATTCAGTATCCAAGTATTGAGTAACATCATTTCCAATACCTGATAGGTGGAGTCTTATCCTGCTTTGCCATGATGCAAAGTTGTCCTTGTTCAACTTGGGCACATCTCATTTGCTCATCTTGTGATCTTTTGCTTAGGTCTTGAAACCTTCCTTCTAAGAACACAAGCTCTGATACCAATTGTTAGAATAACTAAGAGGGGGGGGGGGGGGGGGGGAANGGGGGGGGGGGTGAATCAGTGGCCTCAAAAATATTCCAATAAATTAACCCAAAAATTTATTACCACAATTATAAGCCTTTAGTTATCTTTAGTCCTACAAGATGAATGCCTTGAAATAATCTCAACAAATAACTACTGCTTGGAGTTCACTGTTAAACCTAATTCTTACTATTTACTGATTAGCAGTCTTTCATTTACCGAAATGCAGTAAATTTATTAGTGTATACCGATCAATCCAGATTAGTTATGTGTAATGCAAAACACTAAAGTAACAACTCATAAACACATTGACACAAGGATTTTTAACGTGGAAACCCTGTTAAGAGAAAAACCACTTAGGACTGGTAACCCAAAATTTTCACTCTTCTGAAGTGAGTTCGGTGAAGAGCCAACCCTGTTAAAGGTTACAAACACACTATTAGGTGTGACCTTGTTAGAGGATTTAAATAGAATAGTTTTTCACTTGATATATGGCATCTCTATGCTACCTTTTATGACCAAACCCAGTGTAGTTTGTGAAATGGTATTTGGCATCTCATGCTATCTTCGTGATCAAATATTTTGATACTCCTTAGGATGTATCTCAATATATAAAGGATTGTTAAGTCCTACTCGGTTAAGAGACTCTCTGATCCAATGGTTAGATTGAAATAGTAAATGATCTGTTCACTTATACAACTATACTTTGCATATTTTTAGTTCTATTGTAAGCTCATAATACCTTTCTGATCAATGTATCTTTTCAATACCTTTGCTCCACTTCTTCCTTCTCGGTGGTGTTGTGCTTCTCTGTTGCTCGGTGTCCGCAGAATTAGCTTTGTTCTTCAACTTGATTGATCAGGACTGTATGAAGTTGTTCTTCACCAGTTTCTCTCCAGCATCCTTCTTCTCTATTCACCCCTAATTCACAATGAATTAGCTTGTCTCTTTATAGACATGATTTCATCATTTCTCAGTTCTTGACTTTCTTGTTCTTGACACGGTCCGCAATTCTAGCCAATCTTGCTTTAAAGCTCTACTTTATTTTTATCCCGTAGATTTCTTTTTGACAACTGGAATAAAACAAATTTAAATATTTATCTTATCTCTAGCTTTAGCTTGTCTATGAAAACAATATTAACAACCAGTTAACTCCTTCTTTAGCTCTGGCCAGCTAAGTATTTTTTCATTTCTAAACTTTAGTTCCTTTCGGTGTTTAACTCTTTGTTAGCTTCAGTAAATACTTTAGTTCTCCTCGGGCATCTCTGTTGGGGTTGTCTGTCCGTCAGACATCACTATGAAGTTCTGGTCATCGGTAATGCTTGTGATTCTGCTTGTCGATAATACTTGCTCGGGTATCACTGTGACTTTCTTCTCGGGTTTCTCTGTCTGTCGAGGTGCACCGCCCATCGGTGTTTGTAGTCACTTAGTGCATACTAAAATTTCATGCATTATTGATAGCATAACCTTAATCTTTCTGGTTCTCTAAAGTCTTTGAAACTATGTATATAACCAATCAGATTATATCAAGTTGATATCAATGACAATACAATACATTAACTAATTTAATGTCTTGCATTAACTTTCTGCAGCTCGGTGATCATCAACTTAATATCTTTAAACATTCAATCAGTTATAGTTCATCTCTCTCTTTGTGTGTGTGTGTGTGTGTGTGTGTGAGAGAGAGAGAGAGAGAGAGAGAGAGAGAGAGAGAGAGAGAGAGAGAGAGAGAGTTACTTATGTATATAAATAGCTTAATAATAGGATTCAAAAATCATTAATTAATGTAGCTAGGTTATTTTAACTTTCATCTATTAGTTTAATTGTTAAAATTCCTCCCTAAATCTTTGTTTTGAATGGTAGAAAAGAAATCTTTATTTTAAAAATTATGTGTCTATGTCTTAAAAGCCTGATAAAATGGATAATGTGATAGAGAATGTATTAGTTGGAATGCAAATCACAGATAAATGGGGTTACAAATTAATATGTTGAGTGATTTGATATCGTATATCTGCCGATTTATCCAATCTTGATTTAATATTAAATAGTTCATGTAGTAAAAAATATGTATCGTATGGAATGTGTGCCACTATCTGAGAATAAAGTTTAGTTCATAATACCTTGCAATTTGAGACTTTTAGTTTAAGAAATAGTTATATTAATTATGAGATTGAACCAAAAATACCAGGCTAAGGCGGTGTAATCTTGTCGCTCCATAAGATCAATTATATTAATAGCTCCAGCTAGGATTAACCAAAATGGAGTGGGTAGAGGCATAACCTAGAAACTCTAGAGATACCAAAAGAATAGGGGAAGAGATAAAGAGGCAGGAGAACCATACAATAAGTGAGTTCCCAGCTACCATACTGTATATTATGTACAAATGTGAACATGTGTTCATAAATACATTATAAATATATTCATATGTAGATGTAAGAAATTGAGTAAAGGTAAAAAAGAACCATAAATAATTGAAAGGATCATTGTGAGCCATACCAAAGTTTACTTGACATAATAGAGATATTTGAAGTTCCTGCAGCCCTATGCCCTAGCAAGGGCAATATGTACAAGGAAGAGGGTGTAAGTAAAATCCTGCAATATATGTGTGTCTATGTCTCCATATATTTATGAATATAAATGTCTTCAAATCATATTGATATGTCTAAGTATATGTATATATAGATACATGTATGTGGAGGTTTTAATATATTACTACGGAGTTTTAAAGGGATTCGAGAATACAAGGGCTTAACATCTTATACCGTGAGGACACTATTATCTTGATACGAGCTACCAATTTCTTTTTTAAACAAAATGGAGGACCTGCCAGCCCCTAAATTAGCTAATAGGTCAGCTTCTTTATTACCTTATTTATAGACGTGATTAAATTTAGTTAAATTGAAGTAAGAAAGTAGTCTCAAATCTCTTTCAAGTCTAGAATTTAGGTTCCAATTAGGAGCAGAACTTTTCTGATTGCATTTATAATAATTTGGGAATCCCCTTTGATTTCCAGATTGTTGATACCAAGGGATTTGCAAAGGACAAATCCTTCGATTAAGGCATCCAGCTTCGCAATGTTGTTGGTGGAGATTCCTACAGACTTGGTTAGTTTTCCATAGATTTCATTGTTCCAGTCGTACACAATACATCCAATACTAGAAATTCCAGGATTATCTTGTAATGGACCATCAAAGTTTAATTTATACCACTCTTTTTTAGGGGGGCCATTTACATTCCTTTCAGGATTTAATTGTCTCATTTCCACCCTTTCCAAATTGGGGAGGAATGATGAGGCCAAACCATTCTTTCCCCATTTCACTATCCCAATATGTGAAAATACCTTCTTTATGTGGTTGGTTTCTTAACCTGTTGTTTACAACTTCAACAATACTAGCTTCAATTTTGTTAAGTGGGCTTTCCTTTTCCATTTTTTTTTAAATCTTGGAATGCTCTAATAGGCTATTACTTATTGCAAATTTAAATTGTAATTTATTGGAAAGTCATTGTAAGCACTTCATAGCATAGGGACAATTAAGAAGGATGTGCTCAACAGTTTCCTCATGTGCCTCGCAGAGGATGAAGCAAGATTGACCTTCGAATCCAATTTTCCTAAACCATTCAGCGGTAATTATTTTTTTTGTAATGCTTCCCATAAGAACATACCAACTTTGGGCATACATAACTTATCCCAATATAGGTGCAAAGGAAGTTTTGATTTTTTCCACTGTTGATTGGAGGTGAGGGTTTTCTATCCATATTTAACCTGGTAGTACCCATTTTTGGAGCCAACCCGGATGAGTTTATTATTGCTACACTTGAGAGTGATCTGTCTGGAGGATAGGGTTTGGTTTAAAAGAAGTTTGTCATCATTGGATAAAGGAGTGTCATCAAGAGTTCTCCATTACCAACTAAGATTGGGGTCCCCTTCTGGGAAGATAAGGTAATTGTTAAGTATTATTCCCCAAAGATTAGGTAGAGTTTCTATGATGTGTTGAGGAATGGAGTCAGATAGTGGGGCATAGCCTCCCCAAGAGTCTTCCCAAAAAAGAGCAGAGTTCCCTGAGCCTACATCCCAAGTCAATTTATTTCTAATGATATCTTGACTTTCTAGAATGAAGTTCCAAGCTTTGGAACCTTTGGGAGGAATTTCAGTTTGAAAAGTGTTGGTCATGTCTTCAGGATTTAAATATTTATGAGCAAGTATCCTAACCCACTTACAGTTAGGTACTTGGTATATTTTCCAAGCCAATTTGGCCCCTAGGGCCAAGTTTTGTCATTTCAGTCTTTTTATACCAAGACCTCCATCCTCTGATGGTTTGCAGATCTTATCCCAGTTGATAAGGACCATTTTCTTATTGTCCGAGACACCTTTCCTAAAGAAATTTTTCAATTTTTTTATCATTTTTTCTTCTAGCATTTTGTGATAGTGGCATACATGACATTTGATATGTTGGTAATGCAAAAAGAACATATTTGATCATAGTAACTCATCCTGCACTTGAAAGCCATTTTCCTTTCCAACATTCCATTTTCTTATCAAATTTGTTAATGAGGGGTTCACATGATTTCAAATATATGTTATCATTATATATATATATGTATTCTAAGATATTTTCAAGGAAATTTTCCTTTCTTATAACCTAGGATTTGACAGATTTCATCTTCTAGTCTGGTGTTAGTATTGATAAAGAATATTTCAGATTTATCAATACTTGTTGACCAGATGCTTTCATATAAAGATTTAAAATGTCTTTGTTTTTCCTTGCTTCAATCTTTGAGATTTTTTCTGGAAGCACTGTATCATTGGCAAATTATTGATGTGTGATGTTTGGAACTTCATTCGTGACTTTGATCCCATGAATTTGACCTAAGAGATGGAGTTGAGTGATCATCATACCATAGGATTCTTCCATGATGACAAAGAAAAAGGGATAAATGGGGTCACCTTGTCTTAATCCTCTGGAAATGTCAAAAAACCCTTTCGCGGTGTCATTGACTAAAACATTAGTTTTTGGGGTTGAAATACAATTGTAAATTAGGTTGATCCATTACTAGGAGAAACTAAATTCTTCCAAACATTTACATAAAAATCTCCAATCGACCTTAT
Organism: Thuja plicata; assembly: GCA_018584345.1. Classification (NCBI taxonomy): domain Eukaryota; kingdom Viridiplantae; phylum Streptophyta; class Pinopsida; order Cupressales; family Cupressaceae; genus Thuja; species Thuja plicata. Next base: position 409,164 of record MU225593.1, on the reverse strand, counting down.
CATATGCTTTATGAATATCAAGTTTGATAAGCATGATTGGTTCCTTGGTCTTTTGTACTGAGTGCATAAGTTCTTGAATAATGATGATTTCATCAAAGATTGATCTACTTGGGATGACCCCAGTTTGTTCCTCTGAACTTATGATTGGGAATAAAGTTTTGAGTCAGTTAAAAAGTGCCTCTGAGAGAATTGTATATATGGTGTTGCATAGTGCTATTGGTCTAAAGTCTCCAAAGTTATCCAATTCTAATTTTTTAGGGATGAGAGCAAGAAAGGTGTTGTTGATTTCTTTTAGTATATTTTTGGATCTCCTAGTGTTTTATATTGCTTCCCATAAGTCTTTTCCAAGAAAGTGCCATCATTTTTTAAAGAAACTAGCTTGGAATGTAATGCCCCGCCAGGGAACCCAGGATAACTCACCTAAACATGACACTAAGTTAATGGAATAATTTTTTTTAAATGTTTACAAACAATGATGCTAACAACACGGAAGCAATACAATGAAGTACATGACATACACATAAAGTATAACTTAACAAAGATACAATTTTTGAGGGTTCCTTGACGTAGAATTACTTAAGAATAATAATCTACGATAACAACTATAAAGAACTAACGTAAAGGATACAAAAAGTGAATCCAATAATATACATCTCATATGATAAGAACACATATAGATCTGATACCCAAGGTATACAACCTAATCAATCATCCACTGCACAAGTCACAGGGTACATGCAATAATACAAAATAATACATTACATCCTTCCAAGGGTGCCAGCGAATATACACATATGGTTTACAAATATACAACTCATAAAACATCACTAGTCTTGATAAGAATCAGAAGATAGATCTACGTCAAAGATCATCCAAGCATGAAGAAGAACTGTTAGATCTCAACGGTAATAAGAATCACTACCACTCGACCGCGTGGAACCAAAGGTCCACTCCCACCGTGCTGAGGAGATAACATCAGGCCCACTCACATGGGTATACAACATGAAGGCAATCAAAGGTATACAAGCAATCATAAAGAACACATAGGAGGATCTTAGAAGCTTTTCGATCACAACGAGAAAGACTAAAGAAAAAGTATAAGGATGAAAATATCAAGACAACTAGAAATCCGAGATCAAAACAAAGGTACACCATCCAAAGATAAAGGAACATACATAAGATATCTAAAACACCAAAATATACCAAATACTGAATCCAAATCACCAAGTGCCAAAGAAACAACCATAAAGGTAAAATAAGACCTATGGAGAAGACTTAGGCTACATTCTATGGGAGTGTCATCATATGGTCAATCACTTGAGTTACCCTAGACTGGCCTCTCTGGACCCCGGACCCTCAACATATAACACATGCGAAACTAGAATACCCTCTCATGAAGATGAGGAATCTAATCATACCTACTCTCTAGGTATCATCTCATTCTCATCCTTAGTTTTTACAAGCACTCGAGGCATGAGCGAGGCATCATGATCAATCTTGTAATTAATGTAAACCCCAAGTTTTATTACGAAGTTATCACTTATTAACAAACTTACGATAGGTCACCCTGGACTGGCCTCTTTAGGCCCTGGAATCCTATTGTAATCCACTACCCTAAGATGCACCTAACTAACCACCCCCTAAGTTCAAGGTCAAATATAATCTTATAAAACTCATAATCTAGTTCCTACCCATATAGGAACTATTGTTTCTCAATAACCATAACAATATGAAGAACTCTCAAAAGATCACATAACAATAGTTCAGTAATACTAGGTTCATGAAGGACTATCAAACCAACATAACATTATAAGGACATGCAATGGAAATCACTCAGAAGACACCATGCAGAATCAAATCCCAAAATAATCATACAGAAAGGAACTGAAAATAAAATCTCAACAAACCTAGGTACAACACCCTAAGGGTCTAATAGTCCTAACATATATCTGAGATGATAAAGTTCCATACAAGAACATAAACACTTTTCATATCAATAACACTTTAAAATACATCATGACATGAAATACACACTCAGAAAGAAATAATTCAGAATCGAATGATATATACATCTTTAGAAAGAGCTAAATAAAGAATGTAGTAATAAAGAAATTTATAACATCATTATGCAAATTCATTTATCTATTTAAAATTACTAACCAACTATAATTAAATTTCCCAAAAAAATGCACAATAAAAGTTCCTATAGACCAATTTATAAAATCTAACACATATAAATTAATCTATTTAATAATTACTAAAAACCAAATATAATCACAAGATAAAATTGTTTTGTTTTTTTGAAATAAAAATTCTAAAAATAGAATACCACTCCATGCAAATTCTAAAAAGATATTTTTTATTTTTTTATTTTTATTTTTTATTTTTTTTAAAATAGAATTTCTAAAAAATAGAATTTCTCAAAATAGAATTTTTAAAGAAACATAATTTCTCAAAATAGAATTTTTAAAGAAACATAATTTCTAAAAATAGAATTTCTAAAGAAACATAATTTCTAAAAATAGAATTCTATTGCATGCAAATTGACACAAACAAGAAAATATTCTAAATTTAATATTTAATTTCTTTTTCAAGAAAAGTTTTCTCTAAGCATGCAAATTGACATAAACAAGAAAAACCATTCTAAATTTAATAATATTTTTTAAATGAAATATTTGCATGTAAATTGATGCAAACAAGAAAAGAATTTTAAATTTAATATTTAAGTTTTTATATAGATACTTTTTTCAATGATAAATTAATTAGAACATAATTTCTAATACTAGGGATATTTTCCCTCAACAAATAGCCAAGTAGGAAGTAAATAGAGATTTATTTGAAACATGTAAATTGATAAAAACAAGAAGGATTTCTATTTTTTTTTAATATTAATTTATTTATTTTTTAAGAAGAGTTTTCTTGTTTTCAAGCATGCAAATTAACCCAATTTTCTTGTTTCCTTTCATATCTGGACTCAATTTTGGCAAGCACCTGATGAAGGCAAGTTTTCTACTCTTCAAGGTGAGACAAACACGGATCTGAGGCTTTCAAGCAAAATTTTCACACAATAACTAAATCTCATTCAAAGATGAATTTTCCCTCAAAATGAAACCCTAAGGGCAATTTCAAACATAATTATTTCACATGAAAACCCTAATGCCCAATTTGCATTCAACACCCAACAATGAAACATTTATGCCCACAATCACAGATATGATAAGAAAACATGGAAGAAAATACAAATTGAAACCAAGATCATTATTTCTCAATTCTAAATCAATGAAATTACCAATTACTCAAACAAGGAAGATCACACAAAGGATCCTAGCTTTTCAGATGCATGGAAGACGGAGATCTGAAAGCTAGAATTCAAAAGATGAAGACCCTACCTCAATAACTGATAAGAAACACAATTTCAAAAATCTAAGCAAGAAGAATTCACAAATGCTCCCAAGCTTTCTCAAAACCCCAATCACCTGATTTCACTTTCTCCCTAATTGAACAACCTCCAAAAATGCTTCCAATTCAAAGATATAGATAATCCAAACAATTAGGTTTTCAAAAAGTGAAAATGCTAAAGGGAATATAAATTATTTAATTATTTATTAAAATAAATTATTTATTTTCAATTTCACTTAAAGCATGCAAAACTCAACTTTATAATATCAAAGCAAAGTGTTACATTGAAAACGCATGAGAATATTTCAATTAAATTAATCAATTAACCATGCAACTCAAAGTAATATTCAATAATTCAACTATGCACAATTAATTACAATTAATTGAATTTAATATTTATTAAATCTTAATTATTTTAATCAAGACTTAATAATTAAATTGGTTAATTAAATATAGGTATTTAATTAATATTTAATTATTAAATAGCCATATATTTCATATATCAATGTTCTAACCTTATTATAGGTGCAATAATTAACATTAATATTTACCATAAAAATTTATTAAATAAATCAAGCCAAAAGCATCATTAAATCACCTGAAAACCATCAAAACCAAGAAACAATTGAAATAGGAATACCAACACACAAACAGGCTCAAGGATCCACGTCACTTGACGGATTCAAATAGGATAGTCAATTAGATTCTTTGTCCATCAATAGGACAAAATAAGGGTTTAGGGTATGGATTTGGACATGATATTATCTACCCTTTCTTACTATTGAGATATTGCAATAAGACACACTCACTCCTGCCAATTCAGGGAAGACGTGGTCCGGTACCTGCAAACCTGTTATCATAAAAGATGAACATACATGCATATAATATAGAAAAAAATGGTTGAGACTAGTTTATCGTGTGGATCTCACCAAAGCAAGTAACTACGTCTCTGTCCCATACCATATCAAGCACGTCAAATAGTAAAGTACAACATACAAATGATCCATATGCATATAGATTTAAGGTCAGTATTTTTAGAAAACCATAGTCAAAATGACATCATAACATATATATAAGCATCATGAAATAACCATAGATCACATGTAAACATGAGATATAATACACTAAGCAATGAATCAATAGCATACTAAAATGTAATACATAAATATCATCAAAACCATTTGAAATAAACCACACATACATGAAAAGGCCTAAAAGAGTTCAGCAACCAAAACTGAAAAGCAAACTAAGGGGTGGGTATTATGTCCTCCTCCCCTAAAACTAGGCTTACTCCTGAAAGCCTACAACAAAGATAGAGATATGAATCTCTCAACACAAAGCAATAGTTCTAAATGCATTAGAGTTTTATGTTTATGTTTGTTTCAAGTTTTAAACTAAAAGACAACTAATGGGCATACAAATTTTCCAGAGCTCCCAGTGTAGAAACACGGGCTCTGATACCAAGTGTAATGCCCCGTCAAGGAACCCAGGAGAACTCACCTAAACATGAAACTAAGTTAATGGAATAATTTTTTTAAAATGTTTACAAACAATGATGCTAACAATGCAGAAGCAATACAATGAAGTACATGACATACACAAAGTATAACTTAACAAAGATATAATTTTTTAGGGTTCCTTGACGTAGAATTACTTAAGAATAATAATCTACGAGAACAACTATAAAGAACTAACGTAAAAGATACAAGTGAATCCAATAATATACATCTCATATGATAAGAACACATATAGATCTGATACCCAAGGTATACAACCTAATCAATCATCCATTGCACAAGTCGCAGGGTATGCAATAATACAACACATCCTTCCAAGGGTGCCGACGAATATACACATATGGTTTACAAATATACAACTCATGAAACATCACTAGTCTCGATAAGAGTCAGAAGATAGAACTGCATCAAAGATCATCCAAGCATGAAGAAGAACTATTGAATCTCAATGATAATAAGAATCACTACCACCTGACCATGTGGAACCAAAGGTCCACTCCCACCATGCTGAGGAGATAACATCAGGCCCACTCACACGAATATACAACATGAAGGCAATCAAAGGTATACAAGCCATCATAAAGAACACATAGGAAGATCCTAAAAGCTTTCCAATCACAACAAGAAAGACTAAAGAAAAAGTATAAGGATGGAAAGATCAAGACAACTGGAAATTTGAGATCAAAACAAAGGTACACCATCCAAAGATAAAGGAGCATACATAAGATATCCAAAACACCAACATATACCAAATACTGAATCCAAATCACCAAGTGCCAAAGACACAACTATAAAAGGTAAAACAAGACCTATGGAGGAGACTTAGGCTACATTCTATGGCAGTGTCATCACATGGTCAATAATCACTTGAGTTACCCTGGACTGGCCTCTCTAGACCCCTGACCCTCAACATAACACATGCGGAACTAGAATACCCTCTCATGAAGATGAGGAATCTAATCATACCTACTCTCTAGGTATCATCTCATTCTCATCCTTAGTCTTTACAAGCACTTAAGGCATGAGAGAGGCATCATGATTAATCTTGTAATTAATATAAACCCCAAGTTTTATTATTAAGTTATCACTTATTAACAAACTTACGATAGGTCACCCTGGACTGGCCTCTTTGGGCCCCAAAATCCTATTGTAAGCCACTCCCCTAAGATACACCTAACTAACCACCCCCTAAGTTCAAGGTCAAATATAATCTTATAAAACTCATAAACTGGTTCCTACCCATATAAGAACTACTGGTTCTCAATAACCATAACAAAATGAGGAACTCTCAAAAGATCACATAACAACAGTTCAGTAATACTAGGTTCAGGAAGGACTATCAAACCAACATAACATTATAAGGACATGCACTGAAAATCATTCACAAGACACCATGCAGAATCAAATCCCAAAATAATCATACAGAAAGGAACTGAAAATAAAATCCCAACAAACCCAGGTACAACACCCTAAGGGTCTACTAGTCCCAACAGATATCTGAGATGTTAAAGTTCCATACAAGAAAAAAAACACTTTTCATATCAATAACACTTTAAAATACATGACATGAAATACACACTTAGAAAGAAACAATTCAGAATCAAGTGATATATACATCTTTAGAAAGAGCTAAACAAAGAATGTAGTAATAAACAAATTTATAACCTCGTTATGCAAATTTATTTATCTATTTAAAATTACTAACCAACTATAATTAAATTTCCCAAGAAAACGCACAATAAAAGTTCCTATAGATCAATTTATAAAATCTAACACATATAAATTAATCTATTTAATAATTACTAAAAACCAAATACAATCACAAGAAATATTTTTTTTTTTTTTTTGAAATAAAAATTCTAAAAATAGAATACCACTCCATGCAAATTCTAAAAAGATGTTTTATTTTTATTTTTTTATTTTGTTATTTTTTTTATTTTGTATTTTTTTTAAAAAAAATAGAATTTCTAAAAAATAGAATTTTTAAAGAAACATAATTTCTCAAAATAGAATTTTTAAAGAAACATAATTTCTAAATAAACATAATTTCTAAAAATAGAATTCCATTGCATGCAAATTGACACAAACAAGAAAACATTCTTAATTTAATATTTAATTTCTTTTTCAAGAAATTTTTTCTCTAAGAATGCAAATTGACATAAACAAGAAAACCATTCTAAATTTAATAATATTTTTAAAATGAAATATTTGCATGTAAATTGATGCAAATAAGAAAAGAATTCTAAATTTAATATTTAATTTTTTTATATTTTTTTTTCAATGATAAATTAATTAGAACATAATTTCTAATACTAGGGATATTTTCCCTCAACAAATAGCCAAGTAGGAAATAAATAGAGATTTATTTAAAACATGCAAATTGATAAAAACAAGAAGGATTTCTATTTTTTTAAATATTAATTTATTTATTTTTTAAGAAGAGTTTTCTTGTTTTCTTTCATATCTGGACTCAATTTTGGCAAGCACCTGATGAAGGCATGTTTTCTACTCTTCAAGGTGAGACAAACACGGATCTGAGGGTTTCAAGAAAATTTTTCACACAATAACTAAATCTCATTCAAAGAGGAATTTTCCCTCAAAATGAAACCCTAAGGGCAATTTCAAACAAAATTCTTTCACACGAAAACCCTAATGCCCAATTTGCATTCAACACCCAAAAATGAAACCTTTATGCCCACAATCACAGATATGATAAGCAAACATGGAGGAAAAAAAAAATTGAAACCAAGATCATTATTTCTCAATTCTAAATCAATGAAATTACCAATTACTCAAACAAGGAAGATCACACAAAGATCCTAGCTTTTCTGATGCAGGAGCATCCCAGGGTAGTTGGCTATCCTGCATGTTTGGGAGATTTTATGGAGTTGCGTGGACTTATTTTCATGTGTGAGGGATTGGTAGAGTTGTGTGGACCTAATTGGGTCTTGGGTAATTGGTTTTGATGTATTTAATGGAACTTGGCATGGTCTTGGTTGCTCGGCATGGTCTGGGAGGAGCTCGGCCTTGCTTAGGAATTTGGTG